>JAQHUG010000028.1:3909321-3936769 GCA_028555095.1 Dicrostonyx torquatus | reverse complement strand
ATGATAAGTTTCCCACTAAAGGCTCATGTACTGACCAGTTGGTTTTCAGCTGAAGATGCCATTTGGAGAGTTTCTAGAAGTGGGAGATGCTGGGACCTATCTGGAAGATGTACATCACTGAAATGGAGCTCTGCAGGTTGTATTATTATAGACCTTTCTCACATACTCTCTACTTCCTGGCTGTAGTGAGATAAGAAATGCCTCTCTCATGTTTCTGATGCCATGAAATTCTCTCCAAATACATGTTTGCAAGCAACCATGAAAGGAGACCTTCTAAAGACATCACCCAGATTGATCCTTCATTCTTTCTCTGTTCTGCTCTTTTAGGATTTTAATACAAGGTGAAAAGAAACTGCTGTTGCTCTCGATTTTATTCTGCCTGAACTTCACTTTTTCAAAGAGACACTCAATTCTAGTTTTACTGAACCTAGTCTGAAAAACATTGCAACCATTGTATTACATCTTTAAGATATTGGAGGAGAGTTCTAGGTGTTCTCTCCTGAAGAGCTAAGAGAGAATCACTGATGAAATTCAACAACAATTGTGCATCTGTTATTCCCCAGTTCTGTAATAATAGCAAATCCACCTAGCTCATTAATTTGATAGGATTCAGAGAAATGGATAGTGATGCTGTGGTCAGGTACTCTGTGGAGGACATAAAATAACTGCATGATGATGATGGTGAGATATCTGCCACATTATTCGTAAGACTTTTAATTACATCATCAAGCTTGTCATGCCACTAAGCTCCATACATAGCATGATGACATCATTAATGCTCACAGATATTTGAGCATCCTATTGGAGTCTTAGAAACAGTCAACAAGTATTGTTGAAAAAATAATATTGACTTGTCATTTTCTTGCACAGTACAACCTGTTTTCAGTTTAATTATAGAGCTTTGCGCTAATTGAAGTGAGACACCTGTGAAGCCACACAGGGAGCACCAGCGTGATGGGGGCTGTTAGGCTCTTTCAGTCTGAACCATTTATTCTCACGAGGCAGCTGCTTTGTCACCCTGGCATTTTCAATTGCAGCAGACGCGGCTGTGAGAGGGAAGTCAGAATGTGATCTCGCTCTGCCTCACCTAATCATGGGCTTGAAAAGTGACATGAAACTTTTCACGTTGGGAGAAATGCCCACTTTTAGAGAAACCGGAGAAAGGTCATTTCCCCACACAGAATGCTTTAAACCTCTTCCCTCGGGGAGGGGAGAAAGGTAGTCTTAAAGGGAAAAAAAATAATAATGCCTGAATTATTGAAAGGCAGCAGCCTTCCAGGGCTTCACTGTAGTTTCTGCTATTGTGCTCTCCCAGTAGCTCTGCTAGGCTGAGTCCTGGGCTTATTGTTAGTTATGAGAGTGGAAGCACTGTTTTATTGCAGACTGTGGAGACAGGATCTTGGTCCTCTGAAAGGAAATCAAGTTAAGCCATAAAAGAGCTTAATAGTGAAGAACAGTGTGAGATATTATGCTTATAAATTTAATACGTTGTTTTCCTCAAAAGTTACATTTGATCAGTTCACCGTTCAGAAGGACATTTAACTGAAGACTAATTTGGAGAGTTGCATTTCTTTGATCTAGTGAAGAAGATGCTGAGTGACATCATAATAACTGAACTTTAAAGAGGTCTTTTAAATTTATTTCAATTCATGTGTATGTGACTGTGTGTCCATGAGTGCTTTGAGTGTCAGTACTCATAGCCTCAAGATGAGGCTCTTGTATTCATCGGTGCTGGAGTGGTAGGTGATGGTGAGATGTCTTACAAGGGTTGTGAGGATCCAGTTTGGGGGTTTTAGAAGAGTATTTTACCTCTGAACCATCACTTAATCACTATAAATAAGTACGTATGAAGGCTAACTATAAGTGGATTCAATGAAAGTGAATATAAGCTATTAGAATCTGTCTTTTATTTTGTTTGCCATTCTATGTTTGTGCAGTGGCTAACTACATTGATTTTGATCATGTGACTTGCTTTGACTAGTAGAGCAATACTAATGTTATGTTTAATTTGTATGCACACCATTTCTTTTTCTTAATTTTTTTTCTTTTGACCATTAAAATTAACAACCAATTTTCAAAAGCATACTTGCATAATAGAATGAGATGTGAAGAAGAGACTAGTGACCAAAATGGAAATGAGTAAGAGTAGTGCCTGGTTGATCCTATCAAAAGAAGTTAAGCCTCTTAGTGGTGACAAGGGCACAAGACTGATGTTTTAAGCCATGAAATAAGACTAAAGATGTTCTAAAGCTGATAAGTTGTGAATGGACACAGTAGTAGATATTCTTCACTCCTGAGTTGCAGCATGTGATTTCAGACCAACAGGAGAGAGATGGCAGGGAGAATGAATATTATGGTATAGGAACCAGAATATATGATCATAAATTTGTGCATGTGAAGCCCAGTGGTGGTGGTGCATGCTTTTACCCCAGCACGCAGCAGGCAGAGGTAGGCAAATCTCTGTTATTTCAAGGATAGCCTGGTCTACAAAGTGAGTTCTAGGACAGGTTCCAAAGTTACACAGAAAAATTCTCTCTCTAAAAACAAAATCAGAACAAAATGTGTGCATATGAAAAACAAAAAGCAGTTTGTAGAGCCCTATAAATTATGGCCAAGGGGACAAAAGGTCATTTTCCTAGGTTATGAGATACTGGTTAACTGACATATTCTAGCTCCTGACGTCAGTTCATACAGCTGAAGAGGGAGTGAGTGTCTGTGTGAGTCTTTAAGGCTATTTTAATACAATCTCCAATGTTTTAATATATACAGATTATTATAAAAAAGGCACATATGAATCTTGATTAGAGCCATCTGTTTACAATGAAACATTTCTTATTAGAAAAATGCTGAATCTGAGTGGGCAGGGGTGAAATCCATTTAATCTTAATTTTATAAAGAGTTACAGTACAGATCTCAAGATTTATTGCAGAGCTGTAGTAATGAAGCCAGCATGGTGCTGGCACAAAACAAGGCATGCAGATCAATGGAACAAAATAGAAGAGTCACATATGAGTTCCCATAATTATAGCCATTTAATATCTAATGGAGATGCCAAAAATATATACTGAAGAAAGGACAACATCTAAAAGTGGTGCTAGGAGAACTGGATGTTCACATGTAGAATTAAATTAGACCCTCTTCCATAATCCTGCTCAAAGTCGATTCCAAGTGGATCGAAGGTCTCTGTGAAACCTGCCGTGAAGATGTGGTTTGAAGACAGCACAGATCCTCAGAAGTACATTTTGAACAAGACTCCCTTTGAACAGGAATTAACCTCAACACTTGACCTTATAAATCTAAAATTGCTTCGGTAGTCAAAAAAGCAATCAATCAAGTGAAGAGGAATTTCAAAGAGTGGGAAAAAAATCCTTGTGACTATATATGTGGCAGAGGATTAATATTCAACATATAAAGAAAAAAGAAGCAAGAAATCAAGTAGCTCAGTTATAGAGTGGGAATCTAAACACAGAATTAACAGTAGAAGAAATACCAACAATTAATATTTCAAAAGCAACATGATAAAAATTATGAAAATGAAAATCAAAACTATTTCAGAACTTCATTTTAGTCCATGACTAAGATAGTAAAAAAAAAAAAAAAGTGACAAAGAATGCAGGAAAGGATCTTGGGGAGAGATACTCCGGGATCACTAGTGTACTCTCGGAAGGACTGCAAGTAGGTGCATTCACTCCTGTAATCGGTGTCACAACTTGTCCAAAAACAAATATACATCTGCCACGTAACACTATACAACTGCTTGCTATACGCTAAAAAGACTGGGCATCATAATCCGTAGGTATGTCCTCACAGGTACCTTGTAAGTCATTTTCAAAGTCACTATATTCACAATAGCTAGGAAATATGGAAAAACTGTAAATCTTTTAACTGATGGATGATTAATGAAACTGTAGTACTTATGTACAATGGACTACTGTTTCCCTGGGAAGGATTATGAAGCCAAGTGACATAATTCACACCCAGGACAATGAAAGTTCTGTGTTTTTCCTTATGTGTGAATGATAGCCTAAAATATTATGATGTGAATATACAACCTAGGGGTTATCACAAATATCAGGGATGTGAAAAGGGCCATTGCAGTGTGGAGAGAACAGTAAGACGCTGTTACTATGATGGGGTAATTGACAAAAAAAGGTGGCAAAAGCTTACTTGGGGAGGGATGGAAGGGCAATACAGGAGAGGGAAGGAAAAGAGAAAAATAATACTCGGTATGTTTGGAAAAGACACAAAAATATTTTGATTAACAATTATATAGCATATATGCTTATATATTAATTTCTAGCATATGTAATTATACATATAATTTTATATTTGTGCATATGTCTATGTGTGTATATAATTTTTTATCAAGGATCATTCGCTGTACTCCGTTACCAATATCTTCAAGTGTTACAGTTATTAAAACTGTTCACGGAGGCATTTCCTGTGAAATTATGTTTTCTTAAGAGTCCTTAAGTCCTTAAAAAAGAGAAAGAAAAGTACTAAATGGAACGACTCACGCCTGACTACGGTTAAAATGAAAATCATGGGAACACAAATATAAGTTATGTTTTTCTCTTTGAATTTATACAAAACTACGATAGACTCAGTATTTAGAAATTAAGCATGAGATTATAGTCCTTTATGTCAACCTGGTGGAATTTCTTTCACCCCGTCACTTGGATATGGAAAACAAACATTTCTCTGGACAACTTAATCCTTTTGAATTCATAAGGCATTCTGAATGAGTATAGCCCAGAGATGAGATATTATCCTTCCTGTCACTGAGGCAGGAGGAAGCTCAGACCATAAACTGGGGGAAGGCACCTGCAGCATTTTTCTTGGTACATTGAATAATTCAGACAAGTGATATTTCACTTTCTGCTTTTCCTATTTCTAACAAAAGATTTCCACTAAGAAAGCTGCACGTCATTTTCCAATGTCAAATCAAGATTGATGTTTTGCCTCATTGTTCTGTAGCTTTTGCATCATGAAAGTCTCTTCTCTTTATATGACAAGAAGGCAGTGGAGTATGGAAAGCAATTCAGCAAATGGAACACTATTTTGAAGAGAAAATGAGTAAAACACAAAATATTTAAATGAAGTAATAATATTCGTGATTCAGCTGTCAGTATCAAGTATCTATACTATGGCAGTAACATTTTGTGCTTTAAACATTTGAGAATGTGTGAATTAGAAATGTCTTATCCAAAAATATTTTATGAGAAGTATATAAGACAAATATTAAACTCCAAATATATGTAGATAAAAGACAAGATAAATAGACTTTAATTAAATATCATTTGCAAATGGTTGAAGTAAATAACTGTCAATGTTTGTATACATGTAATTTTGTAAGGATTTGGAAGGATATAATGAAAATGAAAAGAAACGGGATAACATTTCTGCACTTATAAATCATAATTTTGCTACAGACACTTGACACAAACAAAAACATTGCATGGCAGACATAATAAAAACAGAATACTAAAATGTAACATATAACGTGTGCCGATTGAACTTGTACAGTTAGGGATATATGCACATTTAGTGAAAAGGAAGCCAGGGACAATATTTTTAAGAGCAATAGGATATATGTAAAACCTAGATAGGAATATACCTAAGCTATTGGCCAAACAGTGTTGCCATTAATATAGTTTCTGTTGGGTTATTTGAGTCTGGGAAGCTGGAAAAAAAAAAAGCAGTGTCCTTTTATACATAAACCCTCGTGTTCTCTATGAGAATTCTAATTTCAAGTAATTTTTGAATTATTTAGAATGGAGAATTTATGACAGTTAGGAAACTGGCAAGAAATCTTGAGTGAAAGAGGGGTTACATTAATGAAGGAATATATGACATCTGCAAAAATAAAAAAGGAGTAAATAAATACTGTGGGTGGCAAATTTGATGCATGGAGAGCTTACAGGATAGAGAATCTGACAATTGACCAATCTTGCCAGGTGCTTGGATGCCCATGGAGTTATAGGATTGAATGATACTACAGAAGAAACCATGGGTGTTATTTGCAAGACACAGATAAAAAAAAATTGGAACAGTTCTGTAATCTTCCTCCATTCTGGTTAGTTTCAGTATACCAGAAGGTTCTGAACAGAGTGTTGATGGAGAAAAAGTATCTCAAGCAACACCCACTAATAAAGTCTAGGAAGCAAAAATTTTGACATGTTGGTCAAGATATGTCTAAATGTACACCTATAAAAAAACTGCTTGGTTGTGGTAAGCGATGGTGGGAACCTACTCTCCTCACACTAGATGTGTGGCTTACTTCACATGTGTTGAGGCTAATCATGGTGAATGGTAAGCAGAGGCTGCTGGTTTGTTTCCTGCCACTTAGAAATAATCACTCAGAAACTATATTATTTGCAATACTCTTTGGTGAATATCTTAGGTGTATTGCTATCTAGCTCTTATATCTTTGCTTAACTCCTTTCTATTATTTTAAATAATGAGACTTGTGGCCTAATGGCAAGTTTCCGGCTGGTAACTTGCATCCTTTTCCTCTGGTAGCTCCATGGCTTCTTACTGATTATGCCCTCTCTCTCTCTCTCTCTCTCTCTCTCTCTCTCTCTCTCTCTCTCTCTCTCTCTCTCCCTCTCTTTATGTCTGTCTCTCTCTCTGTTTATCTCTCTATATTGCTTGTATATTTATGTTTTCAGGGCTGATGGATAGATGATAGATAGATAGATAGATAGATNTGTCTCTCTCTCTGTTTATCTATCAATTGATAGATAAATAGAAATGTAGAAAGAAAGATGGATAGATGATAGATAGATAGATAGATAGATAATCTTCCAGCCTGGCTATATTCTGTTAATGCATTAGTCGAAAACAGCTTTTTTAGTCATTAAACAATAAAAGCAACCCATATACAGAATGACTTTCCACATCATTTCCACATATACAGAATTACTGCACACACCAGTTCACCCTTTATGCTTAAATAAAAAGGAAGGTTTTAATTTTAACATAGTAAAATTACATATAACAAAACAGGTATCAAATCACAATTATAGTTAAAATATTTATATCTACTTTATTTATTTTAATATAACTAAGGAAAACTATAACTATCTACTCTTCAACTCCATCAGACTCCAGAGAATATAATATTACCTAAGTAAACAGGAAGTACATTATACTTCCAAAATTTTAGAATTGACAGAGACATCTCACTGCCTGGACAGTCACCCTAAGTTCTTCTGTATCATTGTGGACACCAATCTTCAGCCTACAGATCTATAGTATCTGGTAAACTTTTCCATGAAGCAGGAAACTTTAAAGACAGCTCCACCTATATTAGCAGTTTTTCAGTCACTTTCTTCTGTGTTCTGCAGAATGTCTGGCAGACTCTTTAATGAAGCAGGAACCCCAAAGGATCATGTCATCTTCTATTGGCAACTTTAGTCATTTTTCTGTGGGTCCTGCATGTCCAGTTCTTATTGCATATCATCAAGCATTCCAGGCAAGAGCTGAGTCTTGCCCAAATAACTAACAAACTCCATATGGAGGCTTGTAGATACCCATCATTCTCTTGAAGTATATTGGTGCTGCCAGGAGCAGATGTGTCTCATTGTCATGAAAAGTCCTAAGTTTTTAAAACATTTTGAACACCATTTTCCATATGTCTTTGAATGATTTGAAGATTATCCATCAACTAAAATATACCTTTATATCTAAAAAACCTAACTAACATGACCACAAGCTTGACATTATAGATGACTATCTAGTAACATGTATCTCTTAATTATGCGTTACATTTTTAAATGAACTGCACAATTACAATACCTTAATCAAGAGCAGAAATATACAAATGACAAGATTAACCTAAAATTGGTATCAATAGACTAAGATCCACACCAATGGAAATTATTCATATCTATACTATATCCCCCTTTAAATGTAAACAAACATTATAAACAATCATTTAGGGAATTTTAGTGTAGTTCTCTCCAAACAACTTCCTGCTTTTTGTTGGGCAAAGTAATTTTTGGGAGTGTTCACAGTGACCTTTCAGGGTTCTTGGTCCATCAAACCACATTAGCCTTGAAGGAATGCACAGGTTCTCTACCTCTGTGGAATCAAAAGCAGAACCTCTTTTCCAAAGCAACAAATCCTTAGGCCCAAATTCTGAAGTCATGATACCTTTAAAATACTTATGTTGGTTTAGCTTATCAGCCCATACAAAGAAATGTCTCTCTGTACTTATTTCATTCACAATCAAAAATTTCAAAGAAAACACAATAACATACATAATCCAGACTCTGTGTATTTTCAATTTTTATGAAGCTTATTTTTCTTTACTCCTTTTAATCTATGACTGACTGTCCTCTATCTCTTTAAAGACTTTGCTTTATTTTTTTAAATGATTTATTTCTTTTTATAATTCTCTATACTCTTTTTTTCCTCCCTCTCAAGTCTCTGTACATTTATTCAACACTATGACCAATTTAGAGGCCTTTTACATCTGAATCTGTAATTACTGTGCATTTGTATGTATTTTCTTCCAGAAGTGTCTTTTTATGCTAAGTGAGCATGGATAGGGCCAGTAATGCTTGCTCTACCCAGTCCAACATGGCACAGGCATGTTCATTGCCTCTTAGGGCCATGTACCTTGTCCCATTATTAGGCACACAGCAGGTCTATGCTGCCATTAAGCACGTTGTAGCATTTTGCTCACAGATCCCATTGATGTGTCCTGTAACTGGACTTCCTGAAAGAGTTGGGGAAGCAGGAAGCCTTCTTAAAGGAGCCACACAGCTTTTGGTGCTACCTTTGAGACAGGAAGCCTTATCTTAAAAGTTTGGTATCTCTGCTTGCTTCTAGTAAACGGGACCCACTTGCAATAATGCTGCTACCAAAAAGCTATGCTTAATTCTGTTCTTTTGTGTTAGAATTTCTTTTTAAGCTTTCTCGGGTTTTATGTGGATATAGTCAACCAAGTTGGCACACCAGTTTGTTGGGGTACGTTGCTCACACCTTTCTGGCTGCTTAGCCTCAAAATTTGTGGGCAGAAACTACTCATTTGTTCCCAGCCATTTACACTCAAAATAATTACTCAGAAACTATATTATTTGCAATACTGTTTGTCCAATATCTTAAGTGTATTGCTAATCAGCTCTTATAACTTTGTTTAACCCATTTCTATTATTTTATATTTACCACAAGGCTCATGGCCTACTGGTGACGTTCTGGCTAGCAGCTTGAATCTCTCTCTTCTGGCAGCTCTCTGGCTTCTCCCTCTCTTTCTATATCTCTTCCACTCTGACTGTATGAAGTTAAGCCATTGACTGAAAGCAGCTTTTGTATTCATTAACAAATAAAAGCAACACATATACAGAAGGACCTCCCACACCAGTGAATGACCCATGTCTGCTATTGGATGACTGATTAACTACCCAGGCCAAGTAATCATATACCCAGGTATGGTACTTATTATCAATGTTCAAGTAATTGACTAAAGAGAAAATTTCTTTCTAAAATATTTATGTTCATTCTTGCTGATGACATCACTTCATTCCCTTGATCAGAGAAGACTCTTTCTACAAATGTTTGCTGTAAAACTCATGGATCTCAAGATTGAAAGAATAAGCATATATTGTGGTCTTAACCCTAAACAAGATATATGTACCATGCTCTTGAAGGCTCAGAAAACAATAAAGAAGAAGATGAAGGAAACACTTAAGAGCTAGAAGATAAAGGGATACAAAACACTGTTCTATAGACAGGCTACTACTGCATTCACCAAGTCACATTAGTAAGATTTGCCTGCACTGGGCTCATCAAGATAGACTGACTAACTAACAATAAGTCAAAGGAAACAACGGGCTTATAAAATCCCACATTTTATTTCAGACTTTAAGCTATTAAAATAGTTTAAGAGGGGAAAGAAAACTGCCTTTGTGACATATAAATGTCTTATCCCACCAAGCTCTGATAGCCCCAAAACCTAGGTCATCCAGGTAACCTAATGTCAGTGGATTACATGGAAAAAAACAGCCTTGAATCAGAGAAAGAGACTTTTGTGGATGGAGGGGTGTTGATAAGGGTGATAAAGAGAGGTGAGAGGGGGCGGCATATGTTGCCTTTATAAGTGATGACATCTAAAAAGAAATTAATAAAAAAAAACTTTCTTGTCGGAAAAAGTCTTATCCTTTAAAGTATTTCATAAAAATTGTAAAATATATAAGACAATACAATGAAGCGTAAAATTTCCCATAGATTTTCTTCCTTGGCTGTGAATGTTGGTATCTCAGTGAGTAAAATAATAATCCCAGGTACAGCAGTGAAAAATGACTAACTCGTTGTGCCAAAGGACACAGATGAGATATGCTGTGACAGACAATGCCGGTTATAAAGTGCATTTCGCCGTATAGCTTCCTTTGTAGTCCCCTTACCCTTGTCATACCACAGCCAACAGCTACCATCACTCACAATGACTACTTTTCTCTATTCACTGTCATAGCCGAGTCTAGCCGTTTGCTCTTGGAAAAGATCCTCATGGAACCCCTCTTCATGTGTTAACTGGGTCTTCCCATCATTACTCTTTTGCCTGAATACTTCTGAAAGAAAATGAAGTATCTGTTAAAAGACAATCTCTCCTTCTTGGCACATATCCCCAGTAAATCCAGTGGTAAATGACTGGAGGACAAAATGACTGTGTTTTTTTTTTTTCTTTATTGACAGAGTTGTATGTCTTGTGCAGGAAATAAAAGTGCTTGGAGATGGCTGAGTGTTTTGTAATTATACACCTTATTTTTCTATATTCTATTTTATACACTTTTATTTTAATTTCTTCAGAGAAACAAAAGTTACTGAGATCAGTAAACTTCACTTGAAAAACCTTTCACTCTGCATGCTGACTAAGGGAATGTGAATGCTTATTAAAATAAACAAGACAATAGATTATGTGTAAAAGAGAAATAAGACGTAATTGCCGATATGTTGCTAAAGTATATAATTAAAATAGAAAAGAAAACATTAACATATGATTTTTAAGTAAATTTCACTGCCAAAAATTATGAAATTCTTTGACAAAAAATTAGTTTAACAAAGAATGTTGATAGTTCCCTTTTTCTAGCCAAAATGAGAGAAACCATTTCATTTACATAGTAATTTTTTTAAGTGAAAATTTTCATTTTGTAAATCAGGTTTAAAAGGCTTAATTGGTTTGTTTCACAAATAAGAATGAGATGTAGCCAATTACTTGTAGATTTTTTCTGATATATAATTGAGCCACTCTTCCTTACAAGCAAGTCTGTTTTAAATGCAATGAAGAACTAAATTAAATCCTTTTTTTTTTTGAGATATATGCCTAGACTGTTATATTTCCTGGCTGTATGATCTTTCCTTTTTACTTAGCATCTGAACAATTTAGGAAATGGTGTAAGTTATATCATTTTATAGAAGAATATGATTCCAAGTTATAGTCTTAAATTCCACAAAAGCCTCCAGGCCTTTTTCTGTTAAGATATCCTTTATTGATAGCTGCTCTGTCGGAAGGGACAATTCCTAGTCCTTATTGACTTTGCTGTGGGTTCTCCCTACTTCTGTGTATATGCCAAGGTGAGTTTATGGGTGTGTGTTCAGTACTGCCCTGTTGTGCTGTGCGCAGATATTCATACTCTTGCTTTAATGCTACAATGTCACTATCTGGAGTAGGAGGGTTCTTCTGTATTTCTGTGCTTTGATTGGCTAAAAAAAGGATGTCTGGCCTGTAAGATAGGACACAGCCCTTAGGTGGGTGGAGTAGACAGAATGGAAGGCAGTGAGAGAAAAAGGAAGTGTGCCAGCCGCCATGATGCTCCCACTGCAGATGGATGCAGGTTAGACTTTTCCGGTAAGTCACCACCTCGTGGTTATAATGGGTTAGTTTATGATGTGAGGGCTAGCCAAGAAGAGGCTGGTGATGATGGGCCAGGCAGAATTTAAATGAATCCAGTTTGTGTGTGATTTGTGTATTCCGGGTATAGTCATGTGGACGTGTGGCCATGTGGCCGGGAGCCGGGCAGGACACAGCCCGCTGCTCCTGCCATTTACAACAACTATCTTAGTTACCTTAGAAAATTCATCAATGGCATTGCCTTGTATTTAGTCCCATGAACATGTACCTGTGTTGTGGCCATTAAGTCCACTGTCCCTCTGTCTAATTATACTGCTCTAGGGATTGTAGGTGCCAAAAACCTCAGTTGTTCCCTCAAAACTGTCCTTATTCCCTGATACACTGGCCACATGCTAAAGAAAAACACACTTGTCTCTCCAGGGGTATTTCACATTTTTAGATTTGAGGTTAGCCAAAAATGCCTACTTATGCTTTCTAAACTGATACACTGTTGATTGTCTTCAACCAAACAATGGAGTCTCTTGTTTTGATATTTTGACTGTGGACATGATCTTAGCAAAACAGAGAATCTGTTCCTCTATTTCTTTTTCTCTATAAAATACAAAGCTTATGTACTGTGATATTTCTACTTTTGATTAATTAATATATTTTATTATATTATTATATAATACATTATATTATATAATTTTTTTATATTAATCCTTCAAGCTCTGTTTGTATTGCCCAAATATTCTTGGATATGCGATCTTCCACTAGGGAGTGATCAACTTGCCAGGCATTATACATTTTCAGAAAACAGTTTCTTCTCTCAGCTACTAACAATTGCTAATAATTAAAGGGGAGAAACAGGATTGTAGACCAAAATCCCCTTTCCATGATAGGATATGGCCTTGCTTTGGCTTGTACAAAATTTGGCACAGTGTTGCAACTTATTGTTGCTTCCCTGCTGTATCCAAAATAAAACGTTTAAATTCACAGTCTCTGGATTTTATCCTATAATGATCCCTGAAGACTGAGAAATGGAACACAGTACATCATTTCCTTTTAGGGCTAAGTCTCATATTTACTCCTCCACAGTCTCCTGTTCTCTGTGTTTTGACTGTTATCAGTCATTGTATTAATCACCACCTACTGCAAGTAGAAGCCATTCAGTTGAGGTCTAGCAGATACACTGTTTATAATGTTAAGAAATTAACATTCAGTTTAATAGTACATCCATTTAGCAGAAACTTAGTGGGTTCTCTCCTGGTGTCTATTATTGGTCTAGCAACAGATTCTTGGCCTGATAATAGTACCAAGTATGATTTTCATCTTGTGCAGTGAAATATAAAACCAATTAGTAGCTGGTTGCTTACTCCTGTAATATTGTTGTCACTGTTTCTCCTTGGGCATGTTTTTTTTTCTAGGCCCGTAATTACAGTAACTTGTGAATTGCATAGATGTGTTTGATTGGTGATTGTTTTTTCTCCTATAGTTTGCAACGCAACTGTCAGCACTGTGATAGTTTTTACCATTTGCTATGGAGTTTCCAGGTCCATACCAAGTTCATTTTGCCATATTCTATGATTCAAGTATATATCATCTTCAACAATACAACTTACAATTCACTTTATTTCAGTATAAAAAGTACACATTATGGTATAGTTGAATGTTTTCTTATTAATATACAGAAGCTAATATTTGTCAAATACAAACTTCACTTTAAATATTGGAAAATTTTCAAAATAGGAAGCCGCAAGTGAGTTACTTGCTGATTAGCCCCAAAATAATCACATAAAAATTGTATTATTTTAGTCACTGCTTGGCCCATTATCTCTAGGTTCTCATCAGCTAACTCTTACATCTTAATTTAACCCATCTCCATAAATCTGTACATCACTAACAAGTTGTTGCCTACCAGCAAAGCTTCAGCACATCTGACTGCAGTGGCAGCTCCTTGGCTTCTCCTTGACTCTGCTCTTCTTTCTGCCAGCATTCAGCTGAGCTTCCCAGTACTAACTCTGTTCTTGCCTGCCCTGTTCTGCTATAGGCTCAAAGCAATTTCTTTATTAACCAATGACAATCACAGCATACAGAGGGGAATCCAACATCAATATGTGTTTGATTTATATTACTGTTTTAGTTATGAAACCTGAAAACTCACTTTTCTAATATGAAAGTATTCTTCCAAAATACAAAAGTCACCCCTTAAGCACATGTTTCCGTCTAGAAGTAAAATTGCTGCAGTCAGATATAAAGGAGGATGATGAATCTAAAAAATAACAGCCGAAAAACGTTATTTAAGTTTCTTTGTTACAGTATGGGTATATTGGTACAATTAACTGTACATTTCAAATCTGTAAGTTTAATTAGTAAAAATAAAGTTCTTCAAATATTTATTATTTAGAACTACTATGTCTTTATATTAAGGGTTCACTTTTCTAGTCTATTGCTTTGCTTAGTGATTCAAAATTACTATACAATAACTGTTATCATTAATTGAACTCTCATGCTTTTGCTGCTAACAGTAAAATTTTCCTTTCTTGTGCTTTGAGGGGAGTCATTATAAAAACCCATTACTTTAATTTGCTACTTTTGTCTTCAGTTACTGTATTATCTGCCAGGTAAGATTTTAGAGTTTCACATTAGACAAAGATCTATTAAAATGTGTCAGGACTAATTTGATACTAAACCTGATGATGATGGTTTGAACAGGGCCATTAGAATTTATCGTCTTGCCTGTTTGTGAAGTAGCTAATGCATTCCATTCGTAGTGTTTCTTTATTTCTAAAAAGAACAATTATTTCACTTTCCATTTGTGTTTAAGTATTTCAAGAGGGTTGCAGTGCTAAATTAATGAAGGATACTTTTACTTGAAACATTCATAATTCAGTGTCACTCCTTCTTTTCAGTCTTAGCTATATAGTAAGCATCATAGCATCAATTTTCAGCAAACTGGAATTTTGACCACCTAATTTTCAAAGTTTCATTTGTATTTATATTCTGATCTTCTAAATAAATACCTTATTAAGCAACACATTCGTGTTTTATCTCATTACATTTTTTATTGTTTTACACAGATTTCATCCAAAAAATATAAGCTCTATGCACTGGCTTATATTTGAAGTCTATTCACCATGCTTTCAAGTGAGCAAATGAATAATCATTGTAAAAATATGATTTTTTTGCAGTTTCAACCATTAACATTTGTCTTCTTTTTTAAAGTGAAGAAAAGCAAATGATGCCCACACATATTAGTTTTAGAAAGAAGTACCTTTTTATAAAAAAAAAATTGTCAATTATCCTCTGAAGATTTTAACGGAACCTGTTATAGGGAATAATTAACTCTACCAAAATAAGATGACACTACCAGACCTCATGTTCTCCAGTGAATTTTTGTATCCAAAGTCATTCCTGAGTCTCTGGCCTCATAATTGATAAAGAACACCCCTGTCCTAACCTTCCCAGCAGCCTATGTTGCATCTCAGGTGACAGGGTGATTAATTAATATGCTAAATCTTTCTAAAAAGAATTTGAGAGGAGAGGTGGTTCCTTTCTCCTTTGACCTCATTTCTTCTTGTCAATAGTCACTGTATTGCATTAGAATATTTCAATTTTGAAAATATTTAAAATTTATTTCTTTATACTCAATACACTATTTTAACTTAAATATATATCACAAGTAACACACAGTGTATATATCATACTACATAAAAATATTAAAGTAAATTTTAATTTTTAAGTCATAATTAGATCATTCTTCACTTATATTTTCCTACTTTCAGTTTTTCAATGTACCCCTTACTCTTTCCCAATTTCATGGCATTTCTTTTTAATAGATATATGTGTGTGTGTATAAAAACTTATATATTTATATGTTAATTATATACAATATATGTAACGTATATATTAATAAATATTTTTCTAAGTTTTTCAGTACAATATGCTTTCAATAAAATTGCAAGTATAACTTCAGAAGGTATTCTATCACTATACCTCTCCTACAGATCCCTTCAGAAAATAACAAGCTCCAAGAGATAAGAGTCAAATAGGACAAAACAAGATACAGTAAGTCAAGACAAAAGCCCTCATATCGAGATTGGACAAGGTACCCAATAGATGAAAAGGAACCTCAAGGACAGGCAATAGAGTCAGAGATACACCTGCTCCCACAAGAACAACAGGACAACAGTCATAGCATATATGTAGAAGACTAGGTACAAACCCGTGCTGGCAAGGGGCTGACACTTTAGTCCTTGTGAGCTCATATGAGCACTGCTGAGGTGATCCATTGGGCCACATTCTCCTAATGTTCTTGATCCCTTCCCTCCCACTCTTCTGTGTCATTCCCTGAACTCTGAGGAGATTGACCCAGTGGAGGTTTTGAGGTATTTCTTTTCTCAAATTATTAAATCAGTATTTTGATATATAAATTATTTTATGGGCAATTTGACTTATATTTATATTTTACAGTTTGTCTTATTAAAATATTTATCCAAAAAATGTAGCCGTTACTGCAGAAATTCTTTGGTGCTGTGTAGAAAATAATACTGAGCTCTATTGGTAGTTACAGCTTCTAGATTTTTCTACACAAATTTTTTTCCCATTTTTCTTTGTCACAATTCAGCCAAGACATATATGTTTCTTTCTTTGAATCTTTTATTTCAAGTCCCAGATTTTCTCTCTGTAATCACTCTTCTGTATCATCTTCAAGGCCATTTCATCTTGTCAATATCCATGTGGCACAGGAGTGCTTCTGAAAGCAGTTTGAAAATGTTTGACCTGATCTGATCAGCATTCTGCTTATTCCTTATTCCTTTTTTTTGTCACAAAATAATAGAAACTTGACAGGACATGGCATTTTACACTGTGTATGATGACATTGCTTTACACAGATGGATAAGCTCTATTTTTCTATGAGATACACAATTATTCCATAGACATCTTTAAAATTGCCATACAATATAGCACTGCATGAAGCTGTGACATTTCTTTTTTAACATTTTACTTATTTGTTCTTCTCTCCATAATAGAGCCCAACTTTACCCTCTCTTCCTCCTCTTCTTCCAGTCCCCGCAACACTTCCTCTCTCTCCCAGATCCAATGCTCTACCATTTCACTTCAGAAAAAAACAGACTTGCCAGTGATATCAACCAAACTTGTATAAAAAGATGAAAAAAGAGTAGGCACAAACACTCATATCAAGGCTGGATGAAGTAACCCAGTAGGAGGAAAAGGGTCCTAAAAGCAAGCAAATACATTAGACATGGTCCCTATTCCCATGCTAGGATTCCATAAGAACATGAAGTTAACAACCGAAACATATATGCGGGGGGACTGGGTTCATCCCATGTAGGCTCCCTGGTTGTTTCCTCACTCTCTGTGAAACTCTATGAGTCCAGTTTACTTGATTATCTGACTTTTCTTGTGTTGTCCTTGATTCCTCTGGTTCCTACAGTCCTTCTCCCCCCTCTTCAACAGGATTTCCTGAATTCTTCAGTGTTTGGCTGTGAATCTCTGCATCTGCTACCATCAGATGCTGGATAAAGCCTCTCTGATGACAATTAGACATCAATTTATGAGTGTAGCAGAGTATCATCAGGAATTATTTCATTGTTTTTTTTTTCTGGTCTTGCTTGGTTTTATCCTAGATATTTGGTTATTCAGCCTCTGGTTCCTAGGCCTTCAGACAGTGTCAAGGTTAGACTCCCTCATGTGGCATAGGTCTTAATCTGGACTGTAAATCAATGGGTAATCATGCTAAAATTTACAGACCCAGGAAGCCTAAGTAATAAGGAGGGCTCAAGGTAGGAAGCATGAATCTACCTTGGAAGAGCAAATGAGATAAATTTTGAGGATGGACTGGGTCCAGGAGAGATCACATTGGGTGAGGGTTGGAGGGCAAGAGTACGGGAAGAGCTGATTGAAATTGAGGGCATTTTGGAAGGAGGTATAATACTAGTGCAAATGAAACTGCCAGGAATCTATGAAGATAACCATATCTAAGACTCCTAGTAATGGGGTACAAGGAATCTGAACCTGCAATCTTCTATAATTAGGCAAGCAAGGCTCCCAGTGGAGGGATTGGTATACCAACCCAGAAACAAAACCTTCAACCTACAATTTGTTCTGCGTGCAGATGTGGTACAGAACTTGGGGGATTGGACAACACACTTCCATTTATTAGGAGTCCAACAAAAATCCCAAGCTGAAGAACCACATTATGTATGTAGAAGTAGTGGTAAAGACCCATGTAGGCTCCTTTCTTGATACTTCAGTTTCTGTGGACCCCAATGAGCCCTGCTAGGTTGATTTTGTGGGCCATGTTCTTTTGGTGTCCTCAACCATTCTGGCTCCTACAATCCTTTTTCCCTGTTTTTGTGGAGCTCGCGAAGCTCTGCCTAATATTTGGCTATGGGTCTGGAGGAAGCCTTCTGATGATACCTAGGCTAGGTGTACTTTATTTATTGTATAGCAGAATATCATTAAATTTTAATTTTTTTTTGGTTCTTTCCTAGGTCTCTGTGACATCCAGCTTCCAAATCCTGGCATCTAGGCAGTTTTGGTCACTGATTCCATTTTGTGGCTAGACCAGCCATTGATGGCCACTACCACAAGCTCTGAGCCATCATTGCCCAGTGCATCTTCCAAACTCCATTAGGTGTTCATATATTGTCTCATAAATGCCCACCTATTTCTGTTGTCTCTCCCCATATTTTCTCCCTCTGTCATTCCCTTCCTGACCTGATCCCTTCTGTTACCACCCCCACCCACAAAATCTATTTTACTTCCCCTTCTCAGGGAGATCCATGCATCCCTCCCTAGTTCTCTCGCTTCTATATCTAACTTCTATGGATCGTCAGATTGTCGAGTGATTATGTATTGCTTTAATGGACTATTTGGATGTTTTATGTCAGTCTGTGTATTTTAGTACTGTCAATTAATAGAAAACTTACAGCTCCAAATTTCTACAAGGTAAAAATAAAAGTCACTTAGGTATACAAATGCTTGATTCTTTAGTGCTAGATAACCCTAAAGTATTTGCAGAATCAGTGAATATGCAGTCACTATGTCTTTGGATGATACCTAGAACTAATAATGATTGCCTAGATGAAGGAGGGTTCATCTGTATTTCTGTGCTTTGATTGGTTAAATGGCAGGACTTAGATAGGCAGGGAAAAGAAAAGAGGACGCTGGGAAGAAGACTGGGTCAGACCCAGTCGCCATGAAGCTCCCGCCGCAGATGGAAGTACCGTAGATCCGTCCAGTAAGTCACCCACCTCATGATGACACACAGACTTATATAATGGGTTAGTTTATGAGGTGAGGGCTAGCCGGGAAGAGGCTAGAGATAATGGGCAAGGCAGTATTTAAATTAATACAGTTCTCATGTGGTTATTTCGGGCATAAGCAAGCAACCAGCAGCTGAGCGGGTCAGCAGCTGGTGGATGGGGAACACAACACGCACCTCTCCCCCATAACTTACAACACCTAAACTTGAAGATTTGATAAAAAAAAGTTCTCTAAATGAAATTTATATAATGCTGTGGGACAATGGTCTGTGTCCTGTCATTTGAATTTTAAATAAACGCTGATTGGTCAGAAGCCTGGCAGGAAGTATAGGCAGGGTTACCAAGCAGTAAGTAGAGGTGGGGCAAAAAATTCTGGGAAGAGTGAAGTTTCAGTCCACAGCCATCACCCAGACATAGAAGAAGCCAGACACAGAGCATGCAATATGTGACTGTCTCATCAAAAAAGGTACCAAGCCATGTGGCTAACACAGACAAGAATTATGGGCTAATATAAGTTATAAGAGTTAATAAGAAGCCTGAGATACTAGGCCAGTTTTAATTAATGTAGACCTCTGTGTGATTTCTTTGGGATTTAATGACTGTGGAAACCGGGCAGGACAGAACCTCAGTCAACAATATAATTACTTTGGGAGGATAGAATATGATAGGTAAGCACAGTGCCATTTAATAATCCTGATGAAAAAATATAGGAGTAAGAAAAGAAAGACTGTGGGAGACAAGGAATAATGAGGAAATAGAGAGTAAGGCAAGAGAATGAAGTGCCATTAAGAAAGGCCAATAAAGAAAGCTCAGTTCACCTGGGAACTTTCTAAGTAATAGTTCTCATAGTGTGAGAAGATGTAATGAAAACTGCTCAGTAGGTATGACAGTTGGTAGTCCTTTCTAGTTCTAAGGCCTATAAGCACAATAGTGATTCGATCAGCAAGATAAACAGCAACAACTTTCTAGTTGGCCTTAAAGTGTATTCAACAGGAATAATCTTATGACAATACTGTACCTGTAGATTGCTGTCTGTGGCAGGAACAAGCAAAGAAGAATGAGGAGAGTCTACAATGGTCTAGTTCCTAATACAATAAACTTTCTACTTTTTAACTATCTATCCTTAAACCCAGAGATAAATACAGTTCTCATCACTTGCCAAAAAAGCTTCTTTCTGTAAAAGATAGAGACTATTACAGAGATACACAACTAGTCAGAATACAGAGACTAAGACACTGTGGAGTGCCCAACACCTACTAATGGAGAGGCAACACAAACTTCAAGGCAGAGGCTCACATAACATCATATAAGAGAGGTCAGAATGACTGCTAGAGGCACTCTCCTGTGCCTACTGACAGTGATTTCTAGGCATGCTAGGAAGGCACAATTGGGATCTATCAAAAATGTGGTTGCCTGACCAAACCATCATAGTAACACCACTAGTTGACAGGTAAGTGTAGATAGGGAAAATTCCACATGATCTCATCCCTAAGTGAAGAGTTGCAGATGGTCAATGGATTACAGCAGTCGGGAATCAGTTGCCTGTAGGAATGAACTGCTAGATAGATTGTCTAATTCCAACTGGTCAATAAACACATGCACATGCAAGAATAGCTAATAGCTAAAAAGACCCAGTAGGTTATATATACACATGTGCATATGTAATATATATAACAAACATATATATGTATATATATATAACATATAGGAGATATATTTTTTGAAAAATTATGAATTTAGGATTACCACAGTATGAGTTTGAGGGGCAGGAAGAGTTGTGGTACTAATGTAAATGTGCTGATAAACTATGAAATTACAAAAAATTAAAATTTAAATATATTTAAAATGTCTTTAATATTATAGTATTCATGTATGATATTATTAATTACATATTATATACTTCTTTAAAAGGTCAGCTTGCATCTACACAATACATACATACCTGATTGTTTTAAAATAACTTAATCAAATGGGAGTTTGCTCCCTTGGAAATGTTCATGCACACATCCACGTTTTTGTCCTCTGATAATTTTGTATTACTTTATAAATAATAGGAATCAAAATTTCCACTTTCTCCCATCCTCCCACTTCCCTCCTACTCCCTCACTTACCCCCCTCCCCCTTCAGTTCTAAGAGAGGGCAAGGTACCCTGCCCTGTGAGAAGTTCAAGGCTCTCTCCCCTCCATCCAGGCTTAGGAAGATATGCATCCAAAGAGAATAGGATCCCCAAAAGCCAGTACATGCAGTAGAGACAAATCCCAGTGCCATTATTGTTGGCTTCTCGTATGCCTCAAATGTGAGCCATATTCAGAGGATCCAGTTTAATCCCATGCTTGTTCAGTCCTAGTCCAGCTGGATTTGTTGAGCTCCCATTAGCTCAGGCCCACTGTCTCAGCGGATGGATCAATCCTTCGTGGTCTTGACTTACCCAAAAGATGCCCAATCATACCACAAAAGCATTTCTTCAACTATGTTCATACAAGCGTTATATGTAATAGTCAGGACTTGGAAACAACCTAAATGTCCTTCAATGGAAGAATCGTTTAAAAAAGAAAGAAAGAAAGAACGAAAGAAAGAAAGAAAGAGTGGCACATCTACACATTAGAGTACCACTCAGTGGTAAAAAAAATGACATCTTGAATTTTGCATGCAAATGGATGGAAATAGGAAACACTGTCCTAAGTGAGATAACCCAGATCCAAAAATATGAATATGGTCTGTACTCACTCAATAGTGGATTCTAGGACATTGAGCCTATAGTTCGCAAGCCTAGAGAACCTAAGAAATAAGGTGAATCCAAAGAAAAACATATATAGATCCTCCTGGAAATTGGAAGCAGAAAAGGTCACCAGGCAAAAGTTGGTAGCATGGGGTGGAGGGGGGAAAGAGAGGAGAGAGAGAAGGGAGGAAGTGAGGGTTAGGGAGAGCTTGGGGGAATGGGATGGTTGAGATGGAGGAAGGACAGATATGGGAGCAGGGAAGCAGATACCTTAATGAAGGGAGGCATTGTGGAGTTGGCAAGAGGCTTTACTCTAGAGGAGTTCCCAGATGTCCACAGGGATGTCCCCAGCTAGGCCCCTGGGCAGTGGAGGAGAGGGTGTCTGAACTGGCTTTGCCCCATAGTCAGACTGATGACTATCTTGAATATCACCATAGAACCTTCGTCCGGCGACAGATGGAGATAGAGACAGAGACCCACATTGGAGCACTGGACTGAGCTCCCAAGGTCCAGTTGAAGAGCAGAAGAGGGAGAATGTGAACACACATCCAGTTTTTAAGATGTCAGCAATATAAAAATCACCAAGAAAAGCTTACAAATCATGGTCACAGCAATAAATTTTCAATTAGTTCCAAAACCATAGAAAATATTAGTGGTTACATTTCTCCTCTCCCAGTTCAGTTAAACTCTGGTTAAAAATATTCTTTCCAGGGGACCCAGAAGTTTTTCCTGTAGAACAAGAGCTCTTATGAAACTTATGTGAGATCTGCTTCATTATTGAAAGCCTAGAACAAAGATGTATTTTGTTAATATTTTCTAAATACTTTAATAATTTCTATCTAATATAAACTATATGAAGCTGTGGAAATGAAGAAAAATATAAGAAACAAAAACATTCTAATTATTTTCTCATTCTAGGTGTGTAGTACATATTGAGATAGTATTATTTTTTTCTTTTTAGTTCTACAAAGAAGATGCTAACTTTCAGGATGCTCTATTTTTAACTACAATGGAATGTTTTCAATATAACTCTACAGTAAACATATGTATTGTCGGAGGCCTCTTTATTCATAATCTATAATTTGTGCATTTTTGTGACAATCAACGTTTTGCAATTTAACTGTTTTGAAGACTGTACTTAGTTTTTATTAAGTTTTTTGGGGGGAAATAATGTTTTCATAAAATTTAAATTAAAAAAGTATGTCTTATATAGCTTCATACTTGAGTTTAGGTTCATAGAAGTTTAAATATTTTTGTTTTTAATAGACATTAGGATCATGACAGTGTGGGGAACTGCCATTCATATGCATATATATTTGCATGCATTCCTTATGTATTTTAAGTCATTGTTAATGAGATTTAAATTTTCCTTTGTAGCCTACTTTATTTCTTTCAGTTTTTGAATAGCAAATGCTGACTTTGTCGAAGTGAATCTCATAGACTGTTTTACTTTTATCCACTTAGGTACCTACATTGCATGCCTTGATACAAACAAGGCAGAAAACAGTCTCATGAATATTTTGATAACATTTTGTAATACTAGAGAACATCACAATCAGTCTCATAGCATCCTTAATACTAGAATAAAGTTTTCTTATTATTTATTTTTTGGGGGTTAGGTTAATTAGAAGAAATATTTCTTAAAGAAGAATTGTATGTTAATTCAAATAAAACATGGAATTTTATTTCATATTTCATTTTTATGTCTAATTAGGCCAATTTCCAACTTGTCCTGCAAATATATTACCCTGACGACTGCAGAGGGGCATTCATATGCTAGCTGTGTAGTCTTAGCTTTTCTGACAAACTTCAACTCAAGCAACGATTTTTAACTCTTCTCTACTTCTCTGTGCTGCTGAGAAAATATGTGTATTGTGGGGTTTTTGATACATCCAGTGCTTTTACACAGAGAAACCCTATCTCAAACAAACAAGCAAGCAAACAAGTCGGTATAGCAAAGTCATATTTGAAGGAAATGATGCTGTATTTTCATACCTCAATTTATTACTGGACCAGTTAGGTACTCAGTAGTCCTTATCAGCTGAGTGTGGAAAAATTGGCTTGTAAACATAGCCAAATTGTCAACTGATGGGTGAAATTTCTCATCAGCGAAGGTGAACTTTAAGCACAATTGTTGTATCGAGTACTAAAAATGTTCAGATAAGTCCATCAAGAAATAACATAATATCTAGAGTTTGGACAATAAATATTTACTATAGTTTAATTATATTTATAGCTACTTAACTAAATATTTCCTTGTTAAGAAGGAAGATTCTAGATATTTTTGTGTCTTTTCAGATTTTTATTATGTCTCACAATTATTTCTTCTAAAAATAATCTAAATATATCTGTGAGCGTTACTTCATACACTGAATTGGAAACTAACAATGTAGAGAATTGAGATGCCATTTTTGATTTAGCATATAGCTGAATCTACTAACATGAAAACCAATCTTAATTCATAAGAAGGTTAAAATGCTACAGTAGAATTAAAATGTTAGCAATATGAAACCAAAAGCCGTGGACACTGTCTGTAGGAATAGAGACATACTTAAAAAATAGATCTGAAGATCAAATTGACAAATGGTCCATTGTTTTAATCAATAATTTATTATTTCTGTACATTACAAAATATGTTATTGATAATAAATGCAAAAGATTGTACTACAAACTACAAGCTCATTTATTTTACTATGTAAACAGGGAAAGTTTGGTATGTATAATGGTTAGTGTTAATTGTCAATGTGACAGAATCTAATCATCTCACTTAGGAGATGGGCCTATGTGGGTATCAGTGGTCCTTGGGCGGTAGTTCATTTTAGTTGGTATGTGGGCATTCATGTACCTTGGTTGCTGTCATTCCCTATCTATGATGATGGACTTCATAAGAAGAGAGGAGGAACAAAGTACCATTCATGTTATCATCAACTTATCCTGCGGGAAGACTGTGGGACTTGTGATCAGCTGCTTCAAGCTCCTGGGCCTTGACCTCCCTCCCAGCAGGCATTGCATCCTAAATGGGGAACTGGAAAAAAAAGTCTAAGACATTCTTTTTTAAAGTGCTACTTTGTAGGTATTCTATTTTTATTAATTATTTCTCTGACTTTTATTGCAAATAGAATAGTTTTTTTCCAACAATGGTTTGACTAAGGTGTTCCAATCTCTTCTAAATCCTCTCTACTTCCTCTCCCCCCAAATGCAATTCTTCATTTCTCTCTCTCATTAGAGAACAAGTAAGCAGCTCAAAGAAAAAGAAAGAAAAACAAACTAATACACAAGGAAATATGACAAAAAAACAGAATAAAAGGAGAGGAAACATAGAAAAGCACAGATTAAATAATATATTTTAATAATAAACACAAAAAGATTGACCTCAGAAATACTGAGAGCAACACTCAATAGTTTTGACTACATTTTCACCCCCGCCCACACCTCATAAAAAAGGCAAAATTCGAAAACAAAAACATAAGCAAAAGATATGTAAGAAAATATATTAAAAATATATGCCAAGACAAAACATTTAGAGATGAAAACATTCAAAAGTATGACTGAGGGTTGGGTTTGTGTGTGTGTGTGTGTGTGTGTGTGTGTGTGTGTGTGTGAGAGAGAGAGAGAGATATCTATCCCTCTTGGTATGGAACCTGCCAATCAGTGTGGTTTATATACATATTGGGACTCCATTAAAGAAAGTTTTTTTTTTCTTTGTGAGAAGTTGTCAATTGGTTCAGGGATAGGATCTGGGTATTTCATAACACCAACAAGAAAAGAAATTAATATACTTGATAAACTAAGATGCTTGGTAAACTCAAATTGGAGAGCAGTAGAAATATGACAGCTAAAAGCCATCATTGAACCTGTGCTGAACATTTTGTAACACAAGGCATTACTAGTCCAAGGCCCTCCCCCCTCCATCTCGGCCCAAAAAGGTGTGCATCCATATAGAACAGGTTCCCAAAAGGCCAACACATGCAGAAGAGATAGGTCCCTGTGCCAACATCCTTGGCTTATCTGTCAGTCCAAATTGGCAGCCACATTCAGAGAGTCCAGTTTGGTCACATGCTCCTTCAGTCCTGGTCCAGCTGGATTTGATGAGCTCCCAATAGATCAAGCACACTGTCTCAGTTGGTGGAGCAGTCCCTCAAGGTCCTGACTTCTTTGCTCATCTTCTCCCTCCTCCTGCTCTTCAACTGGACCTTGGTAACTCAATCCCTTCCTCTGATGTGAATGTGGGTATCTGGCTCTATCTCCATCCATCATGTGAAAATTCTATGGTAATGATCAAGATATTCATTAATGTAATTATGGGGAAAAGTCATTTCAGGCACCCTCTCATCTGGTGCCCAAGAACCTAGTTGGGGACCACCCTGTGAACACCTGGGATCCCCTCTAGAGACAAGTCTCTTGATAATCATAAGGGAAGTAGGGGGAGGGCTGTGGTGTAGTGGGGGAGCAGGAGGGCCTGGGACAAGGTGAGTGAATGTGAAATTTTCTTTTAACAATAAAAAGAAACAAGGCATTACTAGGCTAGACTGAGTTTTGAGTCATGAACAACTCAACGTATTTGATGACAGTAATGAATAAATGTTGTTTCTGATTTCATTGACTACACTGTATTATATGTGAGAATGTCCTTGCATTTACAAAATATATTTCACATATTTGGTAATGATGGTAGTAGACCAACAAGATAATGAATATTTTTCCCAAACTCCTCTTCCCCTATCTCTGTGCATGAGTGAGTTATATAATTATGTGATCATGCACTGTACATTGTGATCTTTAAACATGTAGGAAAGCTTTGGGCAGGATCTATGGCAGAATATACATCGACAGAATTTCTTTCCCAGGCAATGCTTCAGGTACTTCTCAGACTTTCTACTGATTGGATCACGTCCAACCAACTTAAGATAATTTTATTTCATTACATGTAACTGATTACTTTTATATTACTCAGTTTTCAGACTGTGTTACTTTCCTTTCCTTAATTGCAAAACTCTGAGCCAGTCATATTGACAGTGATGCTTTTTTAAATAAAACATTTTATACTGTGAAATGACTGGTATTTATCTGGAAACTTTGAAATACTCATGCTAGGTAATGATGCATTGTATAAAGCAGGAACAATACCACAAAATCAAAAACATGGAGACTCTTCAGAATAATCATAAAATAAAACCCTAACCCTAAGATTGCTTAAATATTGCATAAAACACTTTGTAGTAGCAAGCAAATGGTTACTCTAGCAACTACCTTTTATACTGTCATTTTAAATGTAGATAAAAGGATACTGGCATAAGATCAAGAAATATTTGACAACCTCAAAGGAGCTGTGTTTTTCTGATACTGACTTTTGTTAAGTTTTTTCTGGATGGTAAGTTTTGCTACAGCTATGAATCTGTAATTGATTGACAACCCCAAATTGAAAATTTTCATGAAGCGTTGTGGAGATATAAATCAGCATTAACTAAGTTGCTACAATTCTTCATTAAAACACACACACTCGCACCCACACATACAAACACAGAGGAACCTCATGAATCTTCATTATTTTAGTTATCTCTTTAAAACAAGCATTTCAAAGTATACTTTATCCAGACATTCTCT
>JAQHUG010000028.1:3881837-3892905 GCA_028555095.1 Dicrostonyx torquatus | reverse complement strand
GAGTCTTCCATGGAATTGAAGAAAGATTGATACAGTTATAAAAGATAGGTTAAATATAAAACTTTAGACTCACAAAGATAGGATAGATGATATAATATTTTCATTAATTTGCCAAGTGTAAGTGGACTAAATATTATTTCTATAATTCTTGTTTGGTAACTGTTTTTGTATGTAATCTTGCTATGTTAAAGTTAAAACCTTCCTTGTTAGACAAAAAAGGGGAAGTGATGTGGGATTCCTTTCTGTATGCTGTGAATATGTTTTATTGCCATTGGTTGATAAAGAAGATGTTTTTGGCTCATGCCTTAACAGAGTAAGATCAGGCAGAAAATCTCAACACGATGTAGAGAGGGATCAGACCCAAAGAGATACTGATGAGCAGATGCTTAAAAGAAATCCCACACTAGCTCAGAATTGAGAAATAGATATTTATTTAGGGGTTAACTCACAAATCAGAAATCTCTGCTTGTACAGTGGACAGAGATCTATCGAATCCAGCAATCCAACAATCTGAATGAGCAGCCAGGGCAACGGGATAAGGGGCGGATGCAGACTCCATGTCAGCATATATGGTTTAAGAGGCCACACCCTCCAGTAGGATGGTAACCACAGGGTGTAAGATTTCCTACAGCAAAATACCATGTAACTGCTAAACGAGACACCTTACAATTTTTGTGATAGAATATAAAATCATAGCAATGGGTTAATTTTAAGACATAAGAGATAGTTAGTGAGAAGCCCGAACTAAGAGGCCAAGCACTGTTTTAATTAATATGGTTTTGCGTGATTATTTCAGGTCTGTGTAGCCAAGAACAAACAAGTTGCCTCTACCTACAGTCATCTATACTTTTTTTTCCCCTGAAGTAAATGACTTAATGCATACTTAAAATAACTGAATGAGTTATTGGTTCCAACCTACTTTCAGACAACTGTTGGCAGATTTATGTGAACCTTAAGAGTTGTTTTGACTGTCTTTCAGACGATTTCGTGGTGTCTTGTGTTGATTTTATATATGAATGTTCATTGTCCTAAATTGATGTTCTACTTTATACTTTTTAGTGTCAAACAGAATAACAAAAATGTGCTATGAAATTTAATATAAGGTATAATTATCATATTCTTCACAGAAACATATTTGACAGTATGCAATAAAAACAAAACTTACATGTATATTGAGATTTGTAAAGGTAGAAGCTACTGTGCATTAAACTACAAGGAAAGAATGTGAAAAAAATACTTTTCATATAAAGGATTAAATCTTCACTAATAATTTTACCCAATTATATCTAGATTTTTCTTAAGACAATTATTAACTTTCTAAGAAATATCTTAACCCAGAATGCTTACACACATTGACTGACATTTCTGTTTTGTATTTATCCTTATCTTCATAATTCTTCTTCATTATTGTAGATTATGCCATAATATTGATATTTACCATTTGTTATTTAACATGACAATTTCCTTCTGGAACCTTTCTTTCTTTCTTTCTTGCTTTCTTTCTTTCTTTCTTTCTTTCTTCCTTTCTTTATTTATTCATGGATACTATAATATTACACTCAAAGACAGTGATGACCAAGACATATAATCTTTGACATCTCTTTATTTTTATGTTAATTTGATTCTGGCAAAGTCACTTATCAAAACAATAACAAGAAGGGAACTATGAAATAATATGCACTTCAGTTTTTCTTGACCCAAATTGAACAATATCTTTACAAATATAATAAATATTTACTGGTTATGTTTCACTACACATAAGGAAGACTATACAATCATTTTGTACCTAATCAACATTCCATGCTGCAATATCTTATTTGTTACAAATGTTTTACAGCTAAATAATATTTATTCTGAGAAAGGAGATTCATCTGGAATAAATATGTCTTATGAAATGGCAGTTACAAGCATGGGTTACTGAAATTTTCAGGTGTCCTTTGGATAGCTTATAAGCCTCTAGGATACACAGTAGTATAAGGGTTTGTTTATTTGATTATAAAAGATTATTTGCATGGCTTGTAGTTTATAGAGGTTGTTCCTGTGAAATATCAGAAACTAGAGGACTTTAAATGACACACATTTATACCAGTTAAAAATAAGATTATGACTGACTCAGTCTACATTATCAGGGATATATACACTTTTTGCAACAAATTACAAAGTATCTGGGTGAAAGATCTCTTTGGGCTCCCTAATAGAAAACTTTCTGATCTTATTCATAAAGGCCTTGCCATGGTAAACCAATTACATTTCAAAACCTACTTTTTGGTAAATTTTAAATAGTTTTTATTTTTTTAATTGAGCCATACATTTTTCTCTGTTTTCCTCCTTACCTCCCCACTCCCCTTCTACTCCAAATTTATTTAGATCTTGTCCTTTTACTCTTCCTATATAGATCCATTTATGTCTCTCTTAGGGTTCTCTTTATTGTCTAGGTTCTCTGTGGTTGTGGACTGTAGGCTGCTTTAGTCTTCACTTTATGTCTAAAAATCACTTATGAGTGAGTACATATAATTGCCTTTCTGGGTCTCGATTTTCTCACTTAGTATGTTTTTCTTTTTCTAGATTCATCTATTTGCAAAGGCCACATTAACTTTTGAGTTAGAATTTCAGCAGATTACTTACTGGATGGAGTTAAACATTTTATAGCAGAGTTGAGAGAAACAAATGGAAGCAAAAGCAGAATAACATGGTACATCTGCGTGCATGTGATGCATGCATAAACACATGAGTGTGTGTGTCTGTGTCTGCAGATATATGTATATGTATATGTGAACATTTCTGTATGCATACACAGTTAGTGCTGGAAACTCTATCATTTTCTCCTTTATGTCATTCATTGTTTTATAATATTTATCTTTGGAATTTCATGTAATATTTTAGCTCACATGCTTTCACCTCACCCAATTTCTCTCATATTCTTTCCCACCAGCTACACACCAAACTTCATGTTCAATCTCTGTCTTAAAGAGCAAAACAAAATATAGCACAAAAATATGACCTCTGAAATATGTTTGTCAACTACTTTATTTCTACACATGTGTCTTGCCATGGTGTCTGGCTGATAGGATAGCCCACATCTGTTTTTGATACAGAAACTATTGTTTACTTGTAGTTCATTATTTCAGCTAGACAGGTTTTCCAGAAGGAGCCCAAAATTTCTGTCTCTGATGTTACTCAGAATTTTAGAAGCAGAGGTCATTCATTCATAGTTTGACATGTGTGATGGGTATCTAAATTCAGGTGTGGTAAGGTCATTACCTACTGGGTCATCTTCTTAGTCCTCAAAGTTAGTTTATTTTTCCAGATTATTATTTTTAAAATATAAACATTTAACATATTATTGTTGCTTATATTGAGAGACGATGGTTGTGATTCTTACGTTCTCTTTTTTTCATTAATATTAATATATGTTCATGTATATGTGTGCATATACATGATATAATGTATCAAGTAAAGTTTATGTGGACTCTATCATTGTACATTAGAAGAGAGAACTGAATATTATCTTGTTTGGGGAAGCCGCTTGTTCTTTCCTGGACACCAGACTCAAAATAACAACACAGAAAGTTTTTAAATGGCAGTACTATTTTTGCAATATTGCTAGCTAGCTCTTATATCTTCTTTGGTTAATAAATTTCTATGAATCTGTTTATTGTCAGGTGGCTGTGGCTTAACAGAAAGGTTCTGCTTTTCCCTGGCGGAAGCTACATGGCTTCTCCCGTACATTAGCTTCTTTCTCCCAGCATTCAATTTAGTTTGCCCCACCTAGCTCTATTCTGCCCTATCACAGACCAAAGCAGGTTCTTTATTCCTTAACCAATGAAAGCAACATATATACAGAAGGACCTCCCACATCATTATCTAATATGAAAAGTGTAGATCTATGGTTTTCTGACCTATTGTGTTTTTTATCTGTCCTTAAATTTCCATCATTAAATTACACAAATATCAGTGAATGCTAAATTTTGAGTTTGTTATTATATTGAATTTGGAATTTTGTTAGCTAAAATATATTATTTTAATCAAGGAAAGTACTATTTTGTTGAATATAAGGCAAATAAATTGATAAGTGAGGAATCAGATGTAAATAGTTTTACAGCTGTAAAAAGCTATAATAAATCCCTAAAGAATTCTTAGAAAGACTGTTTTAAATGATATAGCCCATATATGTCACATGATACATTCATAACATGATTATTAGATAATCATTATAAGCAGTGCTATAATGTTATTGATGACTTAGGAGTCATATTTAAAACACAGAGCAAGGAATAGTAAGCTTGCTTGTTTAAATTGTGCTTGGGTCTGCACTATTTCACACTTTCAGCACCGGACTTTCATACCCTGGAACATACATAAGTCATTGTTAGAGCTGAGGGTACAAACTGTGAATCTGAGGAGAGTGTCTTGGGTGTGTCCCTAGAATGAAGTTTGGGTGCAAAATTCGGGAATTTTAGAACTTAAATAGAAGAGGGATCAACAATTTAGAATCCATTGTTATTTACTTTAAAATCTAAGTGTACATTTAATCTTCAAAACTCAGTTTCTTAATCTACAAGTAGAAATAATATTAACAAGTACAGCATGGTCTTCATAATAAGCAACGTCAAAATTACTGGATTCAGTCTAAGAGAGTAACCGAAAGGAATACGGTTTCTTAATGCTAAATTTAATAATTTTTTTCATAACACAAATAAGGTGTGTTATTACAAATGAATAGCCAAATTTTATAACAATTTAAAAATATGTTTTCAAAAATTTTTTTTCAGTTCTTATAATGTTGAGAATTTTTATTTTAAAGAACACAACAAATGGCTGTTAAGCAAGCCAAAGAAAACCACAATATTTGTCAATATTCTTTAGAGAGATATGGAAGATTATGTTTCTTTTGTTTGGAAGAAAACACACAAACAGATTCTTTAAAATGTGTCGCTAAATCATGCTAAATGGTGTGGAATCAGTTGAAAGTGTTTCTGTGAAAATCCAGTTAAAATAAAAATATGTATTCCCCACAGCAAGCAGAGTTCACTCCAGGGAAATCTCAACTCCCTTTATCTTGAAGGAAGAAAAAACTAGGGAAAAATTAATTGTGTGAACCAGTAAAATAACTTGAAGCTCCAACAGAAAATATGTTGTTTAGCACAGAGAAAAAGAAAGGAAGGGAAAACAGCAGTAAGAGCATTGATTGGTGTGAAATGATGCTTCCTTTTCCTAGTTGCCAGTTATATTTATAAATATTATAAAGATCTAGGAGAATGAGCATGTTTTCTTTCTAATGAATTTCACTAGCGACACTATGTAATTTTATTTCTTAAACCAAATTACTATGATTTTTCAATCTAAGATTATACATATAATAAGCCAATTTACTTCTATTTCTGCTATAAACAGTCAAAATTCAAAGATTCAGTCAATTTTTTAAACTTGACAAATATAAAAATGGTTAGTTGCTTTATGTCATTCTTTCAACAACTTTATACTTGTCATGGATTATTTCAGGCAAGACTCTATACTTTATGAAGACAAGAATGAAATATCAATTTTCAGGGTAAGAGAGGTGGAAATCTATCCATATCAACAATATTATGGAATAAGCATATGAGTATACAAGGAGAGGAGAAATATGGAGGAGGTAAAGAAGAAAGAACAGCAACTACTTGGAATATTGCTGTGTCTCTAAGTTTGAAATATTATTGAGAACTAAGGTGTCTGGGAAAATAAAAAAATATGTTCTTACTTTCTGCTGTTTGTTTGATTTAGGAGTTTATCGTATAGAAGAGAGGTTTAAGCTAAAAATACAAGCTAGTTAAGAGTGTGGCGTGCACATGGGAGTCAGATAGGAGAATCTGAGTGCTCACTAACATGATCACTAACGTGAAACAGAGTTTACGCGAGCCAGATCATGTGTCAACATTTGAGTTTTGGAATTTTAAAAAGAGAACTCAAAACCCTTAGCAAGGAATGCTTGATGAAGGCAGAGGAAAAAGAGATAAGGCTTGATTAAATTTTTAATTAAAAGATTTTTAGAGAAAACTAAGCTGAATATGTAGACACAAGTGACATGGATTCTACAGAAATACCCTCAATGAGTCTTCTGTAAAATGAAGCATCAAAACTATATATTGATTGGAAGGTCAGTCAATGGAGAGAAATATTTTATTTTTAAATTTTTGAGATGCAAAAATGCTAGTACATTTATATGACTATATGCAAAATAAAAATAGTATAGGTGCTAGTAGATGAGGAAAAGTAATGATTGCTACTGTCAGTAAAATATAAATATGCAGAAAAAGTAATAATTTTAGCTTATGAATAAAAGGGTTGAAATTTTCCTTACCTCTCTTATTCCTATTTATTTTAGAAAGCTGGCAATTTAAAATTGTACTTTGTTGCATTTATGTGTCTGAAAGTGATTTAAAAATTATATGATTACCTTGCTGTTTATACAACACAACTATGATTTTTCTCAAGAATTTAGCAGAAATGCATTTGAAATGGAGGAATCCGGACATTATTAGCCCCATGTCTCCTTGTTCTTGGGAGCTTAGCACTCTACATTACACTTGAAATGAGTCTTTCTCCGTATTTAAAAATTCTTTCTGTCACACAAGTAGATGTAGTTATTTTAGTCTGGAGAAAAACAATGAGATAAAAATGATCACCAAAATTATGAGGTCAATTTGTAGCAAAATATATAACAAATAATACTTAAACAATGAGATTTTATCATGACAACATAAACTTGATTCATACAAAAAGTATGAATTTTTTTGTATATTTGCAGCCCGTTTAGCAGATACCCATATGTACTCTATGTTTTTACCTGACTATCATTCAATAAAAAAAACTCTTTATATATTTTTATAGAGAGATGGTAGGTTTTCATGAATTCTGATTTAATTGTGTTTCCTCATGAAGACTCAGTGGTTATATTGAGGGGTTAATTTGCTAAGAATGCAGGTCGTCCATCTTTGTAGAGGGACAGAAAGTATCATGTATGTCTACAGATAAAGATATGTACAGAAGAGTTTTTTCTTTAGTTCCTTTTTTCTTTTTCTATTATGTTTTTCTCAGTTTTAAAATGGAAATGGAGTTCCAACAATAAAAGCAAGGATTTGATGGCTCTTTAAAGAATAGCAAAGATCAAAAATTATCATTTGCATTGTCAAATGGGAGTATGAGGTTGAAGGAATTACCTTCTTTCTGTGGGTAGCACTAATATCTAAACAAGTATGATTCTTTTCGATTTCAGATAAGACAGGTCATCATAGAACTATTTTTCTCCATCTATCTTAAACAAAATAAATTTTACCAAAACTTAGTGGGAATTAACAGTGTTTTGTTTTAGATGACCAAGTATGGAAAACCAATGGCTTGAATACAAGTAAAGTCAGTGACAGTTCCAAGCAAGTTACTGACCAGAGTGAATGTCAGTTCAGTTGGTCAAAACATTATTAATATCCTCATACAGAAAAATGACTGAAATAAGGTATGCATAGTTGGGTAAAACTTTTCGTGCTTTGCTCTCCCAGAAGCCTGCATCGCATTTGGTAATACTATATAAGCTATCAGCAGAGAATTGTTTTTTTTCTGAAGGGTGATACTACAAAATGAACTTTAATACTTATTTATACCTGCAGGTTTGTGTTTCTATCAACTTTTTTCAGAGAAACTTCTTTTTGCAGTAGGTTAATGCAAATGCTCACAACTGTTCAAAGTGTCCAAGATAATAACTCTTGGTCCTCAGCAATACTGACATCTGGCCATCACATGTTTTACTCGTCTGCACATAGCAGTTAAACTTGCCTATACAAAACCCATGCAATAAGAAACCAAAAATAAGTCCATTACGAATGTGACAGGAATCTTCAGGTAACCACTACAATCTGAGGACCTGATAGCAAGTGATGACTGGTGAGGGAAAGAGTCACTATAACTTGGGATGTGGCTACTGGTAGGTTGATTGCATTTCAGTGAATGATCTCATCCCCATGTGCATATGAACAACATTCATTGGACTCGGAGTGTTTTAATAATGAAAGGACCTAAACTTGGGAGGGAGATAGGAAAATATTGTGGGATAATTGTACACTGTATGAATATGTGTTGCTGTGATTAGTGTAATAAACAGCTCAGTGATCAGTAGCTAGACAGTAGGTGTAGTGCAGACTTTCAGGCCCAGAGAGAGGAATGCAGCATGATAATTGAGGTATAAGGAGACACCAGTGAAACTTGTGCTGTAGGAAGACTTACAGCCAGTGATTACCCACCCACTGTGGTGTGGCCTTTTATACTATATAAGCTGATATAAGTGTTTGTTCTCTTTTTCCAGATGCGGGATTCATTTTCTGATCTCCATTCAAGCAAAGGATTCTGATTTGTGAGTCTACCCCTAAGCAAAAAAATCATCAATTTCTCAATTCTGAGCTAGTGTGGGATTTAAGTGTCCTTTTTCAATCATGAAGGAAGTAGGACATATAGAATAAAAAATGGCGAAAATCAACTAGGCACATAGATTAATATAAATGGGTTAATTTAAGTTAAAAGAGCTAATAGAACAAGTATACACTAAGGCCAAGCTTTCATAATTAATAAGAAGTCTCCATGTCATTATTTGGGAGGTGGTAGTATAGAGAAAGACTTGCTAAAGGGAAGAGGCATAAAAAAATTGGAGCAAGGGTTTTGTGTGCAAATATGACCAAAATATATTACATAAAGTTATACAACTTTCAAACATAAAAACAAACACTTATAAATGTACCATTTAATTCACTATAGTTCTTGGAGTGGGTTTGAAACTTATGAGATCAACCAAAAACTTTGGTAGCTCGTTTTTAACTTTAGTTCTTAGGGGATATGGAATTTTATTAAGCCTGGGTGACTATTAAAAGTAATTAATGTACTGACAACTTAGGAATTCCAGATCCTTGTGACATTAAGTAACTCTTTCATTCTACCTTACACCTATTTGGACAATCTTGCAGAATATATATTCTTTCCATTAGAATAAATGTTTAAAATCAAGATTAATATGATTAATTGAAAATACAATGGTGAAATATTTCTTATTTAATTTATGTGTTTTGGAATGTACCTCATCTACGTATTTTGGGCATATAAATGAAAAGACAATGGAAGGTGAAAAGGAAAAAAATGCTTTAGTTGGAGCAGAAAAAAGGCTGATGTGCTGAATTCACCTCCCTTGCAAAAACTATGAATGCAAATCTAACTGTAGACTGAGCAAGGGTCCTAGGCCAATGCTGGATTAAGGAAAATGTAAGGGCATTTGTGGGTATTTTATCTTATCCTTCTGAAGGCTTATTATTATTTTAGTATATGCAGTTACATATTTTGGTTTCACAGTTAACTTAGAAGCATATCCCAAGACCAATATTTAAATGCAATCAATGTTCCCACAGTGTTCAAAATACTCTTGCAAAGTAAGAGAAAATGAGTTAGAGAACCAAAGAAATCCAAGGTAAGGGTGTCTTCAGTCCAGTTCTCAAGTGAGAAACTGAAGTTCAATATTGGGATAATGTCTGCGAAGTTTAGAGTAAACACATCAGTGAGATCCTGCTCAAATAGATAAAAAAGTGGACAATCATTATTGAATGTAATCCTAGGAAAAAAATACATCTGGTTGGCCAAGTGTGCTAATAAGACAATAGCCAAATTAATGAAATGCATGCTATCATCAAAATGTGCAGGTCCGTATCATGAAAGAGAGGCTTATGGAAGTGTTTATGATATTTGTATTACAGAATCAACCTGTCCTTATTTTTCCCCATTGCTTTAAATAATTTAATCTTTTTCATTTATTTTATCTTTTGACCACAGTTTTCCTTCCCTTCAATCCTCTCATTCCCTCCCGTTGTCCTTCCACCCTCCACACCTCCACATAAACTCCTCCTTTATTCCTGTTCAGAAAGGGGCAGTCCTCCCAAGGGTGTCAACAAAGCATGGTATATCAAATTGAGGTAGGACTAAGCTCCTCCCCTGGTATTAAGGTTGGGCTAGGCAACCCATTATGAGGAACGCACAGGTTCCCAAAAGCCAGCTCAAATGTTACTTTCTAATTCCTGGTTGGTTGATTCACTTTCATAACCAACCTGCAAGGGGCTACACATCTTTTTACATCATAAATGCCTTTTAAATTAGAATTACAAGTTTCTCACTCATTATCTTAGTCTAAAATTGGTATTTATGAGAATTTTACAAAAACAAAAACAAAAAAAAGGTAAAGTCTTTAAAGAGACAGAGTACAGATAGTTATAGAAGCCACATAAAGATGGAAAATTCATGGAATGTCTGGATTATATATTTTATTGTGTTTTCTTTAAATTTCTTGACTGTGAAGGAGTTAAGTTCAGAAAGACATCTCATTATATGCACTGCCAAGCTAAACCACCATATATGTTTTGAAGGTATTATGACTTCCAAAGATGGGTCTAAGGATATGATGCTTTTGGAGAGCAGTTTTTCTTTTGTTTTCATAGAGGATAAAAACCCGTGGACTACTTCTATACCAATCTGGTATGATAGACCACGCCCTCCTGAAACGTTGCCATGAACAACTTCAGAAAATTCCTTCACTCAACTGCCAATTGAGATGTACCTACCACACAGGTTATGCCATAAAAGACATGGTTAACATCGCCCCCATTCAGCAGTAAGCAGTTTAGAGAGAAATAACTACGTCCATATTCCCAAATATTGTTTATAAATGCTTTTTTTTACATTTAAAAGGGGAGATGATATACACATGAATAATTTGCATTGGTATGGATTTTGCTTTGTTGATGTAAGTTTATGGTTAATTTTACTGCATATATGTATATATGTTTCTGATCTTGATTAAGGTATTATGATTTTGCAGTTCATTTAAAAATGTAATGTATAATTAGCAAATATAGATTGTTAATGTATAATCATCAATAATCGTCAAATTTGTAGTCATGTTATTTAGATTTTCTAGATATGCATGCATATATTTCAGTTATATAGACATTCTTCCTATCTTTCAAAGACAACAGAATATGGCATTTAATGTTTTAATAACTTAGGG
>JAQHUG010000028.1:3847811-3865827 GCA_028555095.1 Dicrostonyx torquatus | reverse complement strand
GCTACACATGTGCATGTCACTCTCCAACAATGCACATACACACCACTACACATGTACACACCACTCTCAACAATGCATATATACAAAGTTACACATGTGCACACCACCCCTAAAAATGCACATACACACAGCTACACATGTACACACCACCACCCCCAACAATGCACATACACACAGCTACACATTTGAACACCACTCCCTAAACAATGCACAGACACACAACTACACATGTACATGCCATCACTCTCAACAATGCACATAGACAGATCTATACATGCACACGCCACCCCTTAACAATGCACAGACACACAGCTACACATGTGCATGCCAACCACCCAACAATGCACATACATACAGCTACACATGTGAATGCCAATCCCCCTAACAATGCACATGCACACAGCTGCACACATGCATGCAACCCCCTAACAACGCACATGCACACAGCTGCACACATGCACGCAACCCCCCAACAACACACATGCACACAGCTACACATGTGCATGCCACCATCCCTAACACAAACACACACATGCCGCCACTCCCAACACACACACACACACACACACACACACACACACACACACATACACACACACACACACACTGCCCTGTCCCTGACAGATGAAAAGAAAGAAAATGAGGAAGTCTAGCAGCTAGGTGAAACGAAGATAAATTGAGGTGAAGGTGTACTTTAGACTCTACCCAAATCTTACTCAGAATCAGACTGAGTGTTTTTGATATCATGCTTTGGTTAAAGTTGATGAAACATTTAAAACTGGGTGTCTACAAACGTGTATTTAATTTAGATTTGACGTGGTGGTTATAGCTGAAAATGAAAGGAAAATGCTAATAATTGAGGAAGTGGTGGTTCATATTAATTTGGCTATATTGAGGAAGAGAAAAACTGTAACCAGGATATATTGTTGAGTAAAGAACTTACTTTCAGTTAAGGAAAAAAAAACTAAAAGACTGTTCTAATTACCTTAGCTTACTTGAAATTATTATTAACTATTGAAATTAAGGAAATATACTGCTGGTAAGAAAGAATGGGTGCCTCCAATCTATTGACCTATCTGAGGTTCCCTGTTAAAGCAAACCCCATGCAAACAGAATTTTTAAAATCAAATTCTTTAAGACAATACACCAACACCTCCTAAACTATCATGAAGAAAGAAATCAAGAAATTACTTTCTAACTTAAAATTCAGTCTATTAGTACCTCATACAACAATACTCTCAGTGTAGGATCAATGGCTGCTTTTAGCTGTCATGTTTCTAGTGTTCGCTGATATGGGTTTGCCTAGTATCTTTGCTTCTCTTCTTGTGGTTCTTCTAAAATAAACAGACCCAATCCCTAACCCAGAAGCTAGTTCCATTTGACAACCATCCACAGAGAAAATAACTAGGTTTCTCCAAGGGAGTCTCAGTTGGTATACATACCATACCTAAGGACAGACCCCATGACCAGTAGTAGACGGACAACACAAAACAAACACGGTGGTATTTTGGGAGAACTTTGGCTCATATTGTTTTGTCTGGGTATTTTGCCCCTACAGGTTTTATTTTATATTATGGCTTCCAGTTTGGTATTACATGGATTTCCCATGTGCAAATGTTTATGTGTCTCTCTCTGTGCATTGGTTTCTCATTTCACAACTAACATCATATATGGTTAAAAAAAAAAAAAGAAAAGAATTTCTTTCTCATTAGATCACAGTTAAGGCAAAGATGTCCACTCTACCCAATTACATAACATTATTCTTTTTGTTTTTCTAGTTGGAAAAATATCAATAAAAATCACAAACTATTTTGGAATGAAAAATAAAGTATTATTTTTTCACAGGCCAAATGATGTCAGTGAATTCACACATTAACTGATTCATAAGTAATCTACTAGAAGGAATTCAGTCAATATATTAATATACAAATAGATTCCTACAAACACAAATGAAAAATTACAGAAAACAAATCTTTATGATTCTACAAGTTCCCTGCTGTTTGGAAATAATCTTCAAGTGACTGTCTTTCGGCTTCTGCAACACCTCAGATGCTCACACGAAGCAGATGAAATGGACGGCTACATTTCTGTGCTTAAAACAGTGATAAGAAGCAAAGCTTTGCTCCTTGGATTCTCCTTGCCTCTGCCAACTTCAAAAAGATTCAGGCCTTCCAGGTAGAAGCTTCCATCTCTGTTGAGGCCACATCATTGCGTCTTCTCCATTTCTTCCCAATTCCTCTTCCTCTCTCTTCTTACTACTGTGACATATAAAAAAGCATTAGGCCTGATCTTAGAGATGGAAGCATGACCAGATCATTGACAAGTCCTTAATATATTTCTTTCTACAAATGTCTTTAAAATTAGATAAAAATTTAAAGATTTCAATTAAGATGTAAAATTTTGGGGACTCTATTATGTTTGCCAGTGTCTAACTTCCTTGCTATTGGGTGGGGTTTCCCTCTATCCTCACTTACTTGTCTAACGCTTTAAAACTGTTTAACATATTTTTTATACAATAAAGAATTACTAGTAAAGACAAGTTTCAAGATCTTTTAAAATTCACTTGTCATTTTATTATACTGATCTGGAATTCTCATATGTTGTGAACAATAGTAATTAGTAGATGACAAAGGAACTTTGCTTCTGCTTCCTATATTCTATTTACCATTACGGTGTAGCCCGTCCAGTACCAGTAACATTATCTTGCCTGTTCTCTGCAGAGTCCTGTATAAAAACACATTTTGAAACAAAGCAGCTTAAAATAATTGTGGTATTTAGTATGCTCCTAGTATTTGCAAGTAATCAAAACTTAGCATGTCATATCTCAGAAATAATGATGTTCACGCAAATAAAAGGATATACCAATTTTCAAACCTAGCTCTTATTTTCAAATATTTCCTAGTTGCTATTCACTTCATGTTTTTATCATTTCTCCTTAGAATCTACACTGGTACCTAAAACACCAAGGTCAGAAGAAAACCTGTGCTCAAAGAGACTGTCAGGAATCAAGAACAACAGATCAGAACAAACACAGACTTTAAACTCAGAGAAAGAGAAAGAAATCTCAATTTCTATGTATCTAAATCAGATTAACTCACTATACAACAACTAATTCCAAATAAAGTTTTTGTCCAATTGAGTATTTTATTAAGTAGCAAGATAATTCAACTAAGCTATCTATATATTTATAAAATGTCAATACTTGCTCACAGAATGAATTTGTTTACCTTTTTTCTTCATATATAGTAAATTCATTTTTAACATTGAGGAATAAGTGCGTCGCACTAGCAAATCTAAAGGTTTTAGATAAAACATTCTGTGTCTCTGGAGTCTATATAGTATTAGTTTTGGATCTAATTAAGACTTGACACTTATATGACAATTCGATCACCTCAGTACATCATGAGCATGGATTTTTAGTAAATTAAAAGATTTAGCCATTAGATCTGAAAGCTACTATTGTAAGGACAAAATCTCAGTCCTTGAATTTCAAAGCTCCCACAGAGAATTCAATTATATCATTTGGTCCTGAGCAGGGACACCATGTTGAAATCAGTTTACTTGATTGCAAATTGAGAAGCTCCAGCATGGTTTTTGCAGAACTGAATGCAAGAATTTTCTTCTGTGATAATTTCAGAATTAGCCTAGAATTCATCACTGCCATTTCAGAACTGTTTAGAGAGTTGAATCGTGCCAGGAACTCTAGGAGTATGTTAGAAGTCATTGCTAAATTAGGCATTTAGTAATTAGATTGTGTTACTACAGGAGTGCTAAGTTTCAGTCACTGAAATTTAACACTCTTCTGAAAGCCCTTGCTGAGAAAACTCCATAGCATTTCCATGGAAACAGGTTGGATGATTCTCAAATAACCTGTAAGTAGCTTTTGAAAGGTAAGTGGTAAGGTTTTAAGCCATAATTTAAACACTGAATTTCAGGATGATATTTTCTTTATCCTGGATCGTGCTGTACTGCAACTAGTAAAATCTAAGCTTTAGGTGAAAATTGATTCAAACTAAACCAATTTTTAGGTATAAATATGTGAGATTTTATTCTGTGTCTAGAGATAAGTGAATTAAAACCAACAGATATAGGTACAAGATGTCTTTATCAATGAGAAAGTGATGAATATAATACATAATCACAACCTTATCTAATCAGCCAACAGTGCAGATAAAAGATAATCAAGAAAATTAATCAAAAAGCTATCAGACAAGAACAGAAAAAAAGAACAAAGAGAAATAAATCAAAGAGCAAAACACAATGGAAACTAGTAAAGGTAGAGTACTTTAAGTTAAACATAAATAATCTTATTACACATGGAGTTTTCAGTATCAACGGTGCTGAAAACACTGCTAGAGTTGATGAAAATTTAACATCAAGCTTTAAAGGGGTAAAGTTATAAAGATGAATAGCATTCTAAATGTTTATGTACTTGACAACATACCTTCAGTGAGTGTAGTTAACTGGTGAAATTCTATCAGAGAAGAGGAACTCATAATACACGCAGATATTTTAATGTCTTTCTTCTCTTCTTTTCAGGAATAAAGTAGATGTGGAATATTGATTGAAGATTATAGAAATCTTCAATAACATTCTGAACTAAATTGGTGTGGCTACTAATTTTTGAAGACATTGTTCATACCAACATAAAGTGCATCTTGATCCATTATACAAGTCTTGACATATTGAAATAAATTTTAGTCTTTGATTATATTAGGATTTGATTGGCAACCTATATCAGAAAGAAATACAAAAGTTTTCTTAATCTTTAAAATTGAAAATATACCCAAATGTGTTATATTAGATATGTTTAATACAACATAGAATATTAATGTCAGTCATCACTCTCAGGAACAAATATACAATAAATGTGATACATTTTAACACTATGAAAAATAAAATCAGAGAAACGAAAGTGACAAAGATAAGATAAATAATTGTGAAATAGAAAACAAAAACTTGAGGAAAATCAACGAAATTAAAAAAAATATTTTTAATATCAGTAAAATTGATCAATCAATATATATAGAAAAGACAACTGTCTTAGTTTGTCTTTTCATTGCTATGAAGAGACACTGTGACCACGACAACTTTTATAGGGAAAATATTTTAATTGAGGGTGGCTCCCTTACATTTTCAGAGGTTCAGTCCATAACGATCATGATGGGAAACATGGCAGCATGCAGACAGACATGGTGCTAGAGCAGAGTGATACATCTTGTAGGTCACAGGAAGTCAACTGACAGTAACACCGAGGACAGTTTGGGAAAGAGAAACCTCAAAGCCAGCCCTAACAGTGACATATTTCCTCTAAGAAAGCCACACCTCCTAATAGTGTCACTCCCTTTGCAGGTCACTTTCTTTCAAATGCCCATAATAACCAATCATGTTTAAAATGTGTAGTGTTTTATTTCCATTCTCAACTGAATCACTTTACCATTCTTTATTCACATCTAATTAGCAACTATTGTTTTGGAAATTTGGAAAATTTGACAGCATTTAAAACCCAAAGTGTGTTCTTTATAATGAATTAAACTTTCCACTTTATTTGAATTCAGTTGGTTGTTGCTGTTGTACACAGTACCACTACCTGGACGCATTACTTCTCATCATGCTTGAGGTAAGGATGCTGCCATCTGAGTAGTGTGAATGCTCACACCATGAAAGAATTTCTTCTATTGCTTCCACAAGTGATAGAAGAGATACAGAGCTTCCTATGGTTAGATCTCCTTGGTAAGGACACATACTCCTAGAAGATTTTGAGTTCATATCTGATTATTGCCCCCCAAGTAATTTTACTGTACTGGAGTTTAGGTTTCTGGTGTAACTTTAGAATTGGTGTGTATGTAATGAACGTTATACAACTTTATGGCATTTCTTGGTATTTAGAAAATACAAACACAAATAAACTTCATCAAGGTACCTAGACAATTGTGAGATTGTTTAGAAATAGAGGATTGATCTCATATAAAACTATATTATTAACTAGTTTGTGGGGTTTACACCATTCTGTACAGGATATTGTTTTAATTTTTACTTGATTTTAACTCAAATTCTATTACTATACTTATTGGTGAAGTATTGAGAGAAACCAGTGATACCATAATGAGCATTAGTTACTTTATGCATTTTATGACAAAATACCTCATAAAAGAAGATAAAGGAAGGGCCCTTTTTTATTCACAATTCAAGTTTAGAGTACATCATGGCAAGGAAGGTGTGAAAGTAGGAGATTTGAACAGCAGGTCACATCTTTTGTGTAACCACTGAAAAGAGGTCAATGACTGATATTGCTGTCTGCTAACTTCCTCCTTTTTATTCAGCTCAAGACTCTTAGCCAAAGAAATAGAATTCCAAGTTGTTAAGTGTGTCTGTCTAACTCTGTTAAGGCAGTCAAGAAATTCCCTCATAGATATTCCTAGAGATCTCTCTCCTAAACATTGCTAGATCCTATCAAGTTGATAATAAATACTTAAAAGCACAATGGTAAACTAATTCATCTTTGAATTTAAAATTAAAGTAATGAGTAAATTGAACAGAAAACTGTTCAATTAGTCTTTTCCTTTATGTTTCCAGGCTATCCATTATGGCTCAAAGAAGTTAAATAGATTATTTTATTGCACGTGTGTGTGTGTGTGTGTGTGTGTGTGTGTGTGTGTGCATCCCATCATGTTAGGGACATACTAAATTTCAGGAAATTATAGAAAAAATATAGTTATTTAAGTATCTGAAATATTCCTTTACACCAACTGAACTTCTACCTACCATATTCTTTCGTGGATTAACTACAACAAGAGCCATGGCCTCTTACTTCTTGACCTTGCCTAAGTTTGTCAATTCAGATCATATAGTTCTCATGTGAAAAATAAAAAAATGAGGGAGCCCCAAAACGATAAACATAAAATCTACTTTTAATCCAATAAAATCTGTGCCCTAAGATCTCTTTCTCTACATATCCTGGTACCTAGAAGAATAACCACCCCTGCTCTCTTGTCCTAAGATGACTTGAAGCAGAACTGAAAGCTGAATTTTGAACGTTTTTGCTTCTGCTCTATTTTATCTACTGCTTGGCCTGCTTGACTGTTGGATTTCCAGTTTGGTCCAAATCATAAAAGATCAATGGAGGAAAAATAGCACAAATAGAATTCTGCATATACCTATACATAAACAATAGTGCCTCTAATCATGTAAACACACACTCATTTCTTGAATCCCAACAATAAATAAGATACAACTCCGTATACTGCAAACAACTATAGTGAACCTAAAACTGAAGTATAAAAGATGGTAAAGTTCACTTCATATACTCTCACCTTTTTTCTATTTGCCAATCCTAAACATTTTCCTTTCATATTTAAATAAAGTGTGTTTTGTAAATTTTTTAATTGTTAACTATTGCTGTTTGCTGTGATTAAAAATGCAAAAATACGTACTTACAGTGGTCATTAAGTAGACATATATTACTTTCATTTGCTTTTTCAAAAGCCAAGAATCATGCTCTTCAATGATCTTTGAGAACACAAAGTTAACAATTCCTCTCAGAACTCTCTGGTATGAATCATTATTCTCATCATGCAATTCAGGTGAAAAAACTTACAGGTTTAACGTCTCAGCTAATGATATACAAAGAGACAGTTAAAACAAGGGTCAACAATCAGAATTTATTTGGAGATGTCATTTTCAAACTGCTGTTTCGCACTGACCTCTGAAAGAAAATCAATTATATAGAGCTTACTGGCTCAGAGAATGTCAATGCAATGCAGTTTAATTCATCATTAAACCTGCACTGTCTATTTTACTAGTCTGCTGTTTACTGTGAAGAGCAATGTGGAATAAAAACTACATCTGGAGAACAAGGAAAGGTTTATTTATTGGCATGTCTACTAGACATCAGTGATATGCTTGCTTACTGGGGAACTTTCCTATTATTCTAAATTCATTTTTTAAAGATTTAAATTTACTGAATCATGCTGGAGCAGGAAGCAGAAGCAATAATCACTCTATTGTAGAAAATGCAGACTGTTATTTCTGTAACTTTTAGAATTGCATGAAATGTACTCAGAGAAAAGAAACCTGTCTAAAGAACAATGGATTCTAAGGAGTGGTAAAGGGATAGAAATCAGTAACTAAGTTTTTAAGTGCATACAATTTAGTTATCAGAAGATAGTCTTTCTCTCTCTCTGTGTGTGTGTTATGTGTGTATGTGTGTGTGTGTAGTGTGTGCACATTCACACCTCCCCATACACATACACAAAGAACTCTAGAAATCAGGTACTTTTTTTTTCTGTGATTATATATGGAATCCATACATCAGCAAATATTTTTATTAGATTTTTTTTAAAAAATTACCAATTCAAGTTCTCCCTCTCCTCCTCCCATTCCCTTCACACACCTCCCCACCGCACTCCCATCTAATCTCAGAGAGGGTAAAGCACGTTGCCTCGTGGAAGGCCCAAGGCCTATTACATCTAGGCTGAGCAAAGTATACATTCAAAGTGAATAGGATCCCAAAAAGCCAGTACGTGCAGTAGGGATAAATCCTGGTACCACCTCATTGGCCCCTCAGTCTGCCCCAGCCATGCAACTGTCAACCCCATTCAGAGGAAGTAGTTTGGTCCTATGCATGTTCCTTCCCAGTCCGGCTGGAGTTGGTGAACTCCCATTAACTCAGGCAAATTGTTTCAGTGAGTATACCCATCATGGTCTTGACCATCTTGTTCATATTCTCATTCCTTCCACTCTTCAACTGGACCTTGGGAGCTCAGGCCAGTGCCTGATGTGGGTCTCTGCCTCTGCCTCTGCCTCGATCAGTTGCTGGATGAAGGCTCTATGGTGATATTTAAGATAATCATCAGTCTGACTACAGGGTAAGTCAAGATCGTGACCCCTCTCTTCTATTTCCCAGGGTCTTAGGTAGAGTCATCCTTTTGGATTCCTGGGAATTTTTCTAGAACCACATTTCTGCTAAGCCCATAATGGTTTCCTCAATCAAGATATCTCTTTCCTTGATCTCATCTTTGTCCTTTCTCCATCTCGACCATTCCATTCCCTCAAGTTCTCCTCTAACCTCCCCCTCTCCCCTCATCTTCTCCTCCTAACCTTCCCTTTACCCCCACCCCCATTCTCCCATGTTCCCAACTCTGCCAGTCAATCCTGTCCATTTCCAATTTCCAGATGGGGAGATATATATTTCTTGGGTTCACCTTATTACCGAGCAAATATTTTTATGCAGAAAATGTATGAAAAAATAATAGGAATATTGTCAAAAATTTTGGCTAAATATCAAAAATATTTCAATCAGTCTTTACTGAGTTAAATTTCAGCAGAATGAAATTTTTGTCAATTCAAATTTATAGAAAAAGTGCATTATTTAAAGGGGTGTGAAGAATCGTTGCAGATTTCTTGAGACCTTGGTAGATGTATCCGAGGATAAAATGCTGTAAACAAGCATGAGCACCTGAGCTTACAAGACCAACATGTTAGCATGTGTCCACAATTCCAGTGCTAGATGGCAAAATCAGGAAGACACTGGGAGCTGAGTGTCAGCTGGTAAGATCTAGGTTCAGTTTCTCAAAAATAAAAAGTGATATGGAGAAGGAAGGGAAAGCCCCAGACTTGGATAGGTGCACTTTCAGGCACATGCACACCTGTGTATGAAACACCTACACCCCCCCCACAAAATTATTATGAATTTTTTATAAATACAATTGTAAGAATTCTCAAGCAAATCCTTTTGAGAAAATAGTTTGAACTTTTTCATCATATAATGTTAGATTATACCAAAGGTGCAAATATATTCTCTTTGTCAAAGTAAAAGCTTGTAGGTTAGAATTACTTGAATAAAAAAAATAAAGGAAAAGACCCTCAATTAAGTCATAGGTTCATGTAGATGAATAATTATGTTGCTTTCTGTGGAAACATTTACATGTATTATATAATACGGTTTGTTCCCAAATGTGAAAATATCCAGGCAAAAAGGCATAATTTTTCTAAATTTTATAAACCGGTTTTTTAAATGTAAAGGTTCTACATTTACAATCCTTAATCAAATAGGAATCATACATTCTTTGTGTATCTTTCAATATTTTAGCATAAAAATTTCTCCCTGTCATCAGTGCAATCTGAGGTGTCTCTGTTCCACCGCAACCTGCGACCACTTCCAAATACTCACTCAGAGGTATATATTAATTATTAATGCTCAACAATTAGCTCAGGCTAATAGTTATTAGTTATTAATTATTAATAGTTTGTATATATATATATATGCACACATATTTGCCCAAATTTCTATCTATGTTTTGCCACATGACTCAAGGCTTCTTACCTCATTTTCTATATGTCCTACTTGTTTGGAGCCTGGCTGCCATCTCTTCCATCTCCATCCTTCCTCATCTGAGTTCTCAGTTGGATTGTTTCAATTAGCTTTATCCTGCCTCATTATTAGTCAAACAGCTTTTATTAATAACCAATGAGAAGAATACATAATCAAAGTGTACAGAAAGATCACCCCACAGATCATCAGGGTCCCATGTAATGTATTGGTGCATGCATACATTTGAGTAATTAGAAAAACTGCATTATTGCTTGACAGTAATAATTTTTTTCTTTGAAAATTCACCTATTGTTCTTCTACCTTATTAAAGCATAATGTCTAAAACTATTTTTACTGAAGTCACTGCAAATTCTTAAATTTCTTTGTTCTTATCATTTATTTAAACTCCTTGAATTATTTTTTATTCCAAAGGAAAAAAAAAAAAACATGTAAAAGCAAGAAGACTTCAGCCTATTGTCTTTTATGTGAAATGGCACTTGTGCCCATGACATCTCAATAATAGAGTTGCCTAAGCGATATCTACAGAATGACAATAGCAGTTGACTGTAAGCAGGGACAAGGAAAACCTCACAGGTCCTCGCCTCTAGATGAAGGTAGAGTAGATTTAGTCTCAACAGGGGATGCCGATTCCCTTAACAAGTCATTCGATCCTATGAGGGGGAACTATAGACATGGGTATGTTAATGCAGCACTACATGGATTCATGAGGATTCCTTCAAGCAGACTGATTCTCTCTATATAGGTAGGACATTATGAGATTTCTCATGTTCATATTGTCGTTCAGCTGTTGCCATCTTGATGGCCTTGTTTAAATGACCCTGTTGTTGAGATTTCAGGGGTGCAGCTTCCCTCCCATGTATACAAGACACTAATTGGCAGAAGCTATGTTGGTTTTCTGATTCTTAGAATCTTTCCATCCTCTACTGTGTTGTTCTCTGGAACTTGTATGTAGTAATTAAATTATAAATATTTCAAAACGGTTAGGCACCAAATGAGTAGTTCTTAGAAGTAATGAATTTGAATTTGTTTTCTCTGCTTAAAAATACAGGATTTCAATTCAGGAAGACTTCTCTTCAAAGTCATTCATCATGTATCAGGAGATTCAATATTAAGTTAGCATGTGAGTGTGAGAAAAGAATAGACAATAACAAACAAAAACTATTGTAATTTATTTGTTAAACATGTAATTCTTTTAAAAACTGGGGAATTGTTTGACTCATATAATGAAGGAATAGAAGAATTTCTATCTGTGTTTTCCAAACAAATCTTTATAAATTGAAGTAAAGATGCAAAGAGAATAGTTAAATGTTTAAAATTAGTAAGAACATTAAATCTGATTTTATGACTATCCTTCATACTTACAATGGAAAATTAAATTATAAAAATATTTTTAAAACATTTCACTTCTGTATTTGATGTCTGTAATATGTTGGCACATGTTGTGTTTAAATAAATATTTTGTATTTATATTTTGAACTACATTTCAAAACAGGGGGAAATGGCACACTCTTGTTATTTCAATAGTTAAAAAGAAACAGAAGGATCAGAAGTTCAGGTTTTGTCCTTGCTAAATATTCAGTTTGAGAGCAAGCTAGGTTACAAGAGTCTTTTTTCAAAAGCTCAAATACATGAATGAATATATAAATAAACATTATAGCGAACATTGGATATAAGGTTTATATTAATATATGTGGCAATATTAGTGTCTCTGTGTGTGTGTCTCTGACTCTCTCTCAAACACACACAAACACCCCCCCACAAACACACGCACATTTCATTACTAGGATTATTTGTCAATGTAAATGACCAGTCCTATATCATAGAAACCTGAGCACATTACAAACCCATTGTTTACACCTGAGTGTTTAGAGCCAGTGTTATTCAGGTAAAAAGTGGAAAATATCACATTTTAACAGTTCTATGCTTTCTTCATTTTCTGTGATGCTCAAAAAATACTTTCTTGATATATTTCAGAGAACTTTGTGTGTCTTCTTGATTTTTGTATGACTTCTCAACTATATGTTCTTGACTATTCCATGAAACATCACAAATGTTTCTATCCACCCAAGTTGATTCCTGTCTGTTTAAAGTAATTAATATCTGATAATATTTGACTTAATCTTGAAACCTCAGTTTTGTAGAATTTTGTTTTTGAGGTTTCAAAAAACCTTACTATTTAATATTGTTACCTCGAAAGAAAATGATTCATGTCTTCAGCAATCAAGCAATGCTAAAATTCCATGAAAGGCCGATAAGGATAGTGTCAGTGTACATGCCGGCTTCTGAGTGACTTTGCTGAATATATCTTAGTTGTCTACAATGGGGGGGTGGTGCTAGCAACCCTGTGTCTGCATGCTTTTGACTCTGTGACCAACACATTCTGAATAGTGTAACTTAGGCAGTTAGCATTACCAGTCCATCCATAGAGGTAAGAATCCCTGCTGTTTCTTATCCATCATTAGCCAAGTAGTTGTGTGAGCTCTGGGAATGTTCACAATCGATACATCTGCGTTTTATATAAAAAACATTTTTGCAAACACAGTGAGTGGAGCTGCCTCACATTTCTTACTGTATGCCTTTTCTACAATGATAGATTATACATTCAAACTGAGTTAGTATTAATCATTCCTTAAATTCTTTTCCTTACTGGGTATATTGTTATAACAAAGAGGTAAAAAACTAATATTAGGTTTGTGGACTAATATCCGGATCTTCAATTCGATTCCATTGGTCAGTGTCTCTGCTTTTATGCCAATACCAAGCTGTTTTCAATACTGTAGCTTTGTAATAGAGTTTGAAGTCAGGGATGGTAATGCCTCCGGAAGTTCCTTTGTTGTATAGGATTGTTTTGGCTATCCTGGACTTTCTGTTCTTCCATATAAAATTAGTTATTATTCTCTCAAGGTCTATGAAGAATTTTGTTGGGATTTTAATGAGCAAATGACCTAACTGGACTCTATGAATGTGACTGCCAGTGGGGACTGACTGAGAAGCCAACGATAATGGCACTGGGACCTATCTCTTCTGTATGTATTGACTATTTGGGAACCTATTCTATATGAATGCACATCTTCTTAGACTGAGATGGATGGGGGAGAGCCTAGGGCTTCCCATAGGACAGGGTATCCTGCACCATCTTAAGGAAGCAGGGGGAGGGCGGTGGGGTAGTGGGGGAGTGGGAGGGCCGGGAACAAGGGGAGTAAATGTAAATTTTGCTTTTAACAATAAAAAAAAGAAAAAAAAGAATACAAAAAAACTAATATTATAAATATCTTACCCCATAAAACTGCTCTTCAATATTTCCTAGCAAGAAAACAAGATCTTATTACTAAAATTTCTTATGAAAAAATAAAATGTTTAAATATTAATATTTTTAGAGTATGAAATATATGGCTATAATGTGCTAAGGAAAAAAGTAAATTTCTGAGTACCATGTGCAGAGCAACCTTAATTAAATACTAGCTCAAATAATGATTTAAGAGTATTACATATGTGAGTTTATCATTTGGATGTACATTCTTCGTACCTACTCACTGTATAGACACATTGTTCAATGAAAGAAAAGATAATAAACTGGAGAGGACTAACTCAAGCAATACAATAAAACCCCACAGAGTTCTGAGAAACACAACGTCATGCTATACTAAACCTGTCTTAACTGTAATTTTATTGAAATTATACATGAATTATCATTTACACACATATACATTAAAATGTTTAAAGACTGAAAGTGATCTTATACAATTTAATAACCTTTTCCTAACATTGCACAATTTTGATTATATACTCTTTTCTGTTACATCTTATAATTCCATTATGTTAATACAAATCACACATTATAATATTTAATATATTCTTTTACAAGTTTGCAAAATAGTAACGCCAATTGTTATTGTGGATTCAAGTCATGCCTTGCTACTACAAAATATAAGGATGTTGAATTTAAAACACATTTCATCAAATAAACAAGCTTACAAGCAAGAAAGGAGCACATTCAATTGTCAATAAAAAGAGAACTCAAAGCCACCTTGGAAGACTGTAATCAAAGCTGCATTAGCCCCTGGGCATTTTCTGGCTGGTTATTGGTTTAGAGGTTTGAATTTTAAAACTGTCATGAAGATCAGAGTCAAGGCCTTACCTGTGCCTGGCTTCAGTTGAAACTGAAAAACTTCATAAAGCAGGATTCTGAGCAAATACTGCCTGCAGTGTTCCTACGAATGGAGAAAAATAAAGAGCCCCTTTGCCATCATAAAGGTTAATTAGACACTTCCCATCAATTGTGAATTTAAAAGCAAATTAGTGGAAAGGTAAAGAGAGGTTTCGTTTGAAGAAACTCTTTTTTGGGGGGGGGGTTTCGAGACAGGGTTTCTCTGTGGCTTTGGAGCCCGTCCTGGAACTAGCTCTTGTAGACCAGGCTGGTCTCGAACTCACAAAGATCCGCCTGCCTCTGCCTCCCGAGTGCTGGGATTAAAGGCGTGCGCCACCACCGCCCGGCTTGAAACTCTTTTATCAAAGAAAATCTATGACTATAGAACTTAAGGTGTCTTAAATGTGAACAACAACAACAACAACAGAAAACAACAACAATTATCCGTTCTGATAAAGTGTGAGTGGGGTCAAATAGAAAGTCATGGGATATCAATAAGTTGGGTGAGCATACAACCAGTGGAGTAGAATGTTCTCGCCCCTTGACTAATCCTCAGAATGAGAGTGGATATATATCTGTGCTGCACAGCGATCGTTCCTGGATCTGTACCAAAGCAAATGAGCCTGACGGGCAGAGAAAAGAAAAGTGGCATCTTCTCTTCCATCTTAGTGCAACCCATCAGCCAGCACTTGCAGTTATGTACCCTAGGCAGTATTAGGAAAGGAACAGGAACGCTTGTGAGGCTGAAGATGCTCTATGTAGTTTGCAAGATTTCAGGAATTTCTTGAGCTGAAAAGATCGGCTATTAAACTTCTGGACTATATTGCAAGATTGGAACCTGTCGGTAGGTATTAACTATCAGATAGTAGATTAAAGTCTTCCATGTATATATTAGAAATAATAACTATATCATAAATAGTATATATGTGAAAAAGGAATTAATGTCAATAAGAAAAATTTAAAAACAAGTTTCCAGGTTTACATTAATTTCACAACTGAATGTCTGCATGTCAAGGATGGATGATAATAGCAGTTTGAGAATTCCCTACATAGTGGTGAGGATGAATTAATTAATGATATTAACATTAGAAAGTCATAATTAAAATCAAAAATATATGTAGAAATTATTTTGACTATTGGTCATTAGGTCACCAAGGAGAGACGAGGCCGTGCTCACTGCTAAACAGCGTTGGAAAACAGTTCAGAGCCTTTCTGTTTCCAGGTACTGATCTTAAAAATTTTATTATGATTGCCAAAGACTTGGCTACTCCATTAACAAATGTATTGATAAATACAGACTCTGTGAATACTTTGAGAGTCATACAGAGTTATAGTACAAGCAATAATTGGTTATGCAGGAAACTCAATGTTGTTGGGTCCTTTGTCAAATACACCAAATAGCTGGATTCTGTGTTCAGAGTGTCTATAACTACTATTGTTATCCCAAGCAGTTATATCAATTCTAGAATAAAAGTGGAAACTAGTGTAACATTCTTGGAAAGTTGTAGATGATGTTAAAAATACAAAAAAATTATAAATATTTTCTCTAGGTTGTTCTTTTTAGGAATGACAGGGTTCAATGCAATTTAATGTTCAGGACAAAATTATTTTCCAATGTAAGGTGAAATATAAAACAAATTATAAGACATACATTTCTAACAATAAACAATTTTAAAATTTCATAATTATTTCTTGTATCCCTTTTGTTATTTTGTTTTTGTCCTCATCTTCAGAGAGTGAATGATTTGACTTGGATCATGTTTTTGGAGATTTTTGTCCATGGACAAAATTTGGAGATTTTTGCAATACCTGATGGCATCTATAGCATATAGTCCATCTATGCTTTCATGTCAGGGAAGACTAAAGGTAAAAAGAATGACTGGAGCATCCTAGATAAATAAGGGACCCTTAGGCAGTATCCTAATGTCTTTCTTCCCACAAATAAATAAATGACATACCTCTGAAAACTTCCATAACCTTTAATTAATGTCAACAAACTACAAGATGAATCAGTGGATTTATTCAATGATTAATTTATAATTTTACTGTCTCAATTTCTAGAAGTGCCAGAACTATCATTTGAAGGCCAACATTTCAACACATGAGACTTTTGAGGAACACTTCTAATCAAGCCCCAATAATTATTTAAAACTTGCTTTCATTCAAATTCCAGAGATATGTAATGCTTTATCACAAAATCAGAATATATATTATAAAATGGAAAACAGTGGTAGCTTAAGCTACACAAGATTCTGTCTAGGAGCCTCACATGATGAACAAATTGATGTTTCACAATTTAATTGAAATTATAAAGAACAGAAATAAAGTCTATAGGTTTCTGATAAATGAACAAATTTGACATCAAAAGCATCAGTAGAATATTGAAAATAGACAAAATTTCTAAAACGTTACATTACGTTTACAAAAAGATAAAGAAATATAAGATTATGATCTTACCTTGCAACTCTGCATGAAACTTAGCAGCATTATCAAATGAATCCCGTTGTTTCTCATACCTATCTGTATACAAAACAAATAAAGAGACATCTGTGAAACTCAGTTCCCTCTGCCTCATATGCTTTGTTTTAGGACTTCCTTGTAGGAAAGTGTCAGTGTAGACTCTATTAGAAGCATTAGGCATTTGCATCAGAATTTGGAGATGTTAAAAATACAGGAAGTCCTTGAAATAGCAAAAGTTGTGAGGAAGGAGGATATAGGATAATGGATCTGTGTATTTAAGATACAAACTAAGTTGTGAGAGGTTCAGTTTGCTAGAGAGAGCTGTGAAAGATCTCCTGTGGTCAGGACTAATAGAAAGCCCTGACCTCAGGAACTATCCCTTCCAAGTGCTCAAATTTGATTAGAGTGGTCTGTGAGGTAGTTATGTCCTAAGGCATTATTGAAAACATTGGAGCAATCAGCTTGCAATTAGTGGCACTTAGCATCTAGATATGGTCATGAAAAGTGACAAGCTAACAAACAAAGACAAACAGAGCAGACAGGACCCACGTGGGTAAGAAGGGCTAACAGGAGGCAAGAGCAGAAAGCAGGAGTAGGTCGGTTTAATAGCAAATCTTCTTTGTTGAATCATGTCCACCCATGATACATGAGGTCAAGTCAAAATTTGAGGGCCTGTTGAAATAAAAAAAAAAAAATCACTCCAGTAAGGGCAAGTCAAGTCGTTGGGTCAGTTATTAGGACTCATGTGCACTCAGTACAAGCTCACAATCTGAACAACAAGGAGTTGTCAAATCCACACACCAGGAGCTGAAGATAATAGAGCAATCAGAAAGACACTTGCATCACCTATTTAAGTACCACCCGACCATTAGAGAAAAAGTCTTGAAAATATAGCAATGAAGGCTAGCAAGTCCAGAATCTGATAGATGCAAGCAAGAACACAGAGTATGAGAAACTGAAGAGATTGGGTTTTAAAAATCCAAATAGAATTTAAAATAAATACTCACTTAGAGAAGAGAAATTTAAAATTAATAACTTAAATAACAGTTGAAGAGAATATACTTTCTTTTTTATTG
>JAQHUG010000028.1:3817171-3828414 GCA_028555095.1 Dicrostonyx torquatus | reverse complement strand
AAGACCACAATGGGGAAACCCACAGAAATAGCTGACCTGAGCTAGTGGGAGCTCACTGACACCAGGATGACAGCAGGGGAACCTACATAGGACAAAACTACGCCCTCTGAATATGAGTGACAGGTGTATGGCTTTGGCTGTCTGTAGGGTTATTGGCAGTGGGACAAGGATTTATGCCTAGTGCATGAATTGGAATTTTGGAACCCAATCTCTATGGAGGAATACCTTGCTCAGCCTAGATATGTTAGGGGAGGGCCTTGGTCCTGCCTGAAAGTGATGCCTCAGACTTTATTGACTCCCCCTGGAAAACCTTACCCTATCTGAGGAGTGGATGAAATGGGGTAGGGGGAACTTGGAGGGAGTGAGATAGTGGAAACTGAGATTGGTATGTAAAATGAGAAAAATTGCAATTTAAAAAATAAAATAATTGTCAATAAAATGATAGACAGAAGGTAAGTGGCAGATAGATGATAGATTGATTGAACAATAAATAGGTAGATGCCTAGACAATACATAGATGATACATAGATAGATTATTGATTACAGATCCATATATAGATAAGGAAAGCAGAAATTATTTCAGAATGCTCTCTGTTCTATTTTTCTATTTTCCTTTTCTTAAGAAATTTTTTCCATTGCTTTGTAAGGTAAGTACAATTTCTTTCATGCAGGGTTTACCAATTCTTAACTAATTCAGAGTTAATGATCCCAAATAATTGTTCAGACTTGTTCAGGGGCCATCTGCCAAATCCAAAGAGACATTTATTCCTGGGAATAAAAATGTGCCTTTATTCATGTTTCATTTTTACTTCTAGAGGAAACATTTGTGGTTCATAACCAGAAATTCAGAGCAGATTTTATAATGCAAAGGGCACAGTATCTGCTCTGATGATATGTATTTTCACTATTTATAGAACATTTTCTATTAGATTATGTATAATTATTCCATATGAAATTTTTTCTAGTTCATTTCTGCCAGGAAATAAATGGCATTTGCAGGACTTGTATTTTTTTGCCTGTAACTACTCAACTAATTATTGAAATAGGTACAGTCATACTTGATACTGTTTCTTTAACTTTATACAATATTATTTCAACATACTCAGCTTAATATAATGTGAAGTTTATTATGACCTTTATATCTTGTTAAATATTTTTGTTTTCTCTGTGTCTTTAACACATTTAAACCTTACAACCTTTTGAGATGATTCTTCTAGCATCATCTGAGTAACAACTGAGTAAAAACATCTAAATTATGACAATAGGAATGTAAGTCAATTGTAAACAGGTAAGTGTGATAATTATTACAGTACCATGAGAAGGAGTCAAAACTCTAGTGCAGTTTTCAACTGGCTTGGTAATGAATTGTGAATGGAACGTATGAAGACTCAGTAATTGAAGAAAGTTATGACTCATGTACTGATTGCCGAGTCAGGCAAGGCTTAAAATCTGATTAAATAGGAGATACCTTTGGAAATAATAAGGCTTGGTTCAAAGAATAGATAGTTTAGAAAGAAATAAATCTTAGAGAAGAGAAAGTTAGGATGCTTGATATGGTCTTAATTGATATTAGCTTCTTAAAGACATTCAGCTTTTGAATACTAACCATCTTATCTATAATAAACAAGTAAATATTAGATACAGATATTTGAATTGGCTTAAAATAAGAGACAATGTGAACTGATATTGAATGGTATATGGTTAGAATTCAATCATTAGAGAAATTATTTTTGAATTTATGGAAATGCCATGTAGCATGAGACACTAAAGCAATGGGTTTAACTGGAGATATTTTCAAATTTTATGACTCCTTTGATACAAGCGTCCACTGTCTTTCTCAGATTTTAGTAGGAATGAATTGACCATCCACAACTCATGCTCATGTATCTTCAGTGGCTTCCACATATGACATATGTCTGCCTGCTCTTCCCAGTGGAGAATGAAAGCAATTCTGCACAATCCTTACACAGGAAGGTCTAACTGAGAACCAAAAGATCAAGAGTCAAGGAAACTTGTTTCTAAGCTGTTGTTTAGACTGGAGGACCTTAAAAAGGGTATTTATAATGTCATAATTGAAAGATTAAACAAGGACAAATTCCCTTCCAGATCAGGTATCCAGGAAGTATTTCTGAGTAGGAATGTAATTTTCAGAGAAGAATTAGTATTAGGTTTAAGAATTTGATCGTTGTATTTGTTCCTAAGTGCTCTCATAACAAAGTACTAAAACCAAATCTTTTCAAACAAATCAGGAAACAAGCAAGCAGATTGTCCTGATGTCTGTTATTCAGAGAGGAATAAACTTGAGGGCATTACAAAGCAATGCCAAATTACTGGAAAAAATTATAGCACAAGGTATGAATTTTGGTAAAGGAACACAAATAGTTCAGAATGTCTCATGTGACGTAAGCAAAAATAAAAGGTATTTTGTGGGGTATTTTTGCCATGCATTAAAGTATAAGTTTCTAGTAAGAAACCCTATTTTGAGGTAGTAGAAACTTTAAGAGTTAAGGCCTGGAAGAACATCCTGTCCCTGGGGACGAAGCCTTGAAGGGAATAATGGAACTGTGACCTCCTCCTCCTCTTCACTGTCTTTCACACCTTTCCATTAAAGAACAAATGTTGCCACCCTACATGTGCTCCACATGAAGAGCTGCTTTGCTAATGGCCTTAAAGCAGTGGGAGAAAGGATGTCAGAGGGAAGACATAGACACTGGGGAACCAAGATAAACCTTTTCCCTATTGTTTGAGTATTCTTATTATTCATTAAGAAAATGGAAATCTGGCTGCCACAGACATGAAGAGGAAGTGTCTGTCTTCTGAGGTCAAAAATGTGTATTTTGTCTATTGTTGCTGTAAGAACTTGCCACTGTTGAGTGACTTTTTTAAACCTTAGATGTCTAGAGATTTGAATTCTAAAATAGATTCTGTGAAGTAAAATTAACGTGCCTGACATGGTGCTGTTCAGGGACAAAGTAGCTTTTTTGCCTCCTTGGGTATATATAAGCTTCTAGAATTCTCTGGCACAGGGGGATACTCCACTCTTAATGGCAATATTAACCTATGAAAATTTGTCAGCATGTGGCCACAATGGCCTCAACTCTCATATTGACTCTTCAGCCTTAAAAGAAACTTTCTGATTAGATGGAGCTTATTAAAAACCAATATCCTTACTTTAATATCTGGACACTAGCACACTTAATTCCACCCTCATCCAACATTTCCCGTTATCATGTCATATAACTTTTTCAGAGATTCAGTGAATAGAAAAAATGAGTGTTTGTGATTTCACTTATCGAAGAGCAAATATGGAAACTGTGGAATCCTTGAGTCTATATTCCATAAAGAGATAGTGAAAACATGTGATTGAATCATGGTGAAAGCCAGTTAAGAATACTACCTGTCAAAAGTTTGGATATACTGAGGAATACATTCAATACTTAGCAGGACATTGGTATCTTTATTGGCAAGTTGAGCTGATATTTATTAGGAAAAATGTCAAGTGCACATGTGAATATTGATAATTAGTGTCACTGATCATGCAACATCATGGGAAAGTGTTTGCATTACAGGCACATGGCACAATCTCCTTCCTATGAATCATGTAGAATATATTACCTCTCTGTACAAGTTCCAAGTTCTTTCCTGGATATTTGTCATGAAATTAGCCAGGAATTCTGAATGCATACTAAAAGAATAGTGCTTATTTCTTCTGATCTATGTCTAAAATGTAATGCATTTTCCTTTCAGTATTGCCTGAGGACTTTCTGCAGTATTTTAGCACTAGCTACCTAATTGAATGTATTATGAGTCTAGGTGTTTCTGTAGGAATCTGCATTAATCCCCATCAAGCCCAAGTTGGACTTGTAGCGGAAACCCTGAAGGACTTTGTGCTCTTAATTACTGCTTCCGTCTTTCCAGATATAGAATTCCCATGGTGATGAGCAACTGGAGAAAAATCCATTACCATGGCACTTTTAAAATTTATAATCATTATCAATAACCTTTCCATGAATCCTAGCTTAAGGATAGTTTGAAGGAGAGACTCAAAGTATAACATTTGAGAAATTAACTGAATTAAAAGCAAACATTAAACACCTAGTTGAAATATGTAATTGTATTAGAAAATAATTCTCAGTATTCTGAGAAGAATAATTTTTCGTTTTGTTGTTAAATACTCAATGTTCATAGCAAAGACTGTGTGCACTTATTTCCTGAGGTATTGAGAGTAAAATCAGATATAGGAAGGTAAGTGACTGGGACCTGCCAGTGTTCTCCACTCCAAACATTGCAACTGGATACTCCACTCTTAATGGCAATATTAACCTATGAACATAGGATAATAAGAACATCAGGGGAGGCATACATAGTTTTGCTCATAAACTTTCTTTGAAGTCAACACAGAACTCCTAGCACTTAATTTGATTGTACATAAACTATCAAAATTACCCATTGTTGTTTTAATGAGAACATTTCATTTTTAAAAATCTTGCTAAACAACTCTGAATTGAAGAAATTCTGTTTTTGTTTACTATAGTTTATTTTAGTTCTTCCTTGATTCATTCTATTTCCAGAAAAAAAGGAAGACATTCAGAGTTGGCTTTCTAAGAATGTCTAAAAGCCTGTGAATTATGAGAATGCAGAAGACTTACTTCATCTTAAACTTTCAGGTAGCATCCATCAACTGAGTGAAGAAAGGCAAGAAACTTAATCAGGACAAGAACCTGGAGGCAGAAACTGATCTGGGGGTCATGGAAGAATATTGCTTATTAGTCTGCTGCTCATGGATTCCTCAGCCTGCTTTTTTATACATTTTCATGACACTGCCCATTAGTTGGGTAGTCTTACATCAATCACTGGTTAAATAATTCCTGCAAGGTTATTCTGAGGCCAATATGGGAGGGGAAGCATTTTCTTAATTGACATTCTATCATCCCAAATAGCTCTAGCTTGTGTCAAGCAGACATAAATTAGCCAACAAAATACTTGTGTGAAGGTTTGTAAATGCTAAGAATTATAGTTATGTTTGAACTTAACAAATATGATTAGCAGATATCAATAAGAAATAAATTGCACAGTATGGGATATTATCTTTGCTAAATGGACAATTGACATGCAGTTTAAATATCTACACAGAGAAGTAGAAAGTTTTAACTCAGAGTAGAAGCAAAGATAAAAAAGAAACATAAGTGAAAGGATTGTATCATTATTTATTTTGTAAAATCCATTAGATATTTGATAAATTTAAACAGAATTAAAAGTGTATATATCCTCAAATATTTGAAGGTGCATCACCTGACAATGTTCTGTCATTATTTGGAAGTGATCTTTGTACAGCACCTTGAAAGTTGTCATTTGTCATATACATTTTAAATGAGTGCCGGAGACTGCAGCACTAAGGATAGAAAAGGGAAATATAGTCACTTTCAAGAAATATTCAGTTCAATATTAGAAAAAATAGCCTGAGAAAATGTTAATATTAAGTCAGATGCCATGAGCCATCGACCTTCTTCACATACCATGGGAGACGAGAACTCCAGAGGTTAGAAACTGAAGTACTGAGAAACAACACATTCTTCACTGAATATTTATTTACGTTTAATCGACAAGATATCTTTTTATCAAATGAATATCTGAGGGCAGTGACTATTAACCCAATGAGCTTCCTTACAGCGCTTACCTCGCTTTGTCTTCAAGATACTGTAACTGTGACTTAATAACCACTAAAAGGTTGCACATACAGTAACAGGTGGCAAGCCTCCAGCCAAAGGGAAGAGCAGATTATTCCCCAAATGTTGCTAAGAGTTCTGAGTATTTCCAAAATAAATATTTAAAGACACTTTAATCTGAAAGCAGCAATGTGTAGATGCCACTGGTATAACTCAGTGATGAAAGTTAATATTTTATCCTAAAATTATACACTTTTGGTAGCTACATCAAGCTGAAAAATTGATGCTTGGTATTAAAGCACCTTTCTGTTTTAATAGATTTTGAAAGCATTATTAGAGGCTTGATTGAAACTATTCCCTCCTGTGAAAATGAGAAAGGATTTTAATTAGCTTTATTAAAACTTTAGGTAGTGATAAATGATGAAAGTCCTTCTTTACAACCTTCCCGTGTTTTTATTATTAGAATCTGTTTAATGGAACTCATTACTAAGTCAACACACCTCAGTTGTTTAATTCTCAGAAAGTATCTTAGTGAAAAGTTCTTGGTTAAATATTGTTGCTTTTAAGATGGAAAGTGCCCCCCCCGCCATCCAAATGGCAATTAAATGAAATAGGTCAGGCTGATCCTCTGCCTTAGGGGAGAAGTCAGATGGAGTCAACTATAATGGAAGACGAAGTGGTGTAATGTGAAGTCAGTTAAGAAAAGTACCATGTACTCATAAACACTTCTGTGGAAAGTTATCAAATTTCCAGAAGTTATAATTTTAGGCATTTAAGAAAGGCACTTGTTCAGCAGCATATGTACTATGGCTGCATAAACCGAGAACTGACACCAAGGATTTTCATCTTTCTGTTAGGATAACAGAGCTAAATAGTATATTCACAGACAACCTTTGCTGGGATCAATAATCTATGTGATAGCTTTCATGGCGTAGAGCCTGGAGGTTCAAAATCCTACGAAAGAGGCTGAAATAAACAGGAATCTTCTGAAGTGCAATATTGGTAACAACTGATAATGGATTTCAAGGAAAACTATTTTAATCTAAACTACTGTCTCTGTCAACCATCAATATCACCCGTTTTTCTTTGTATACCCCCTTAAATATAAGAAGTCACAAAACTTAGATTCTTAACTTTCTTACTCATTAGGGACAAGGTGAGCCAGCCCAGATGGCATGCTGTTTTCTCCTGTGCTCTCTGACTCTCAAGCACTTTGGTACACTTTGGACTGTGATTCTTACCCAGGTAAATAAGTTAAATTGGAATTCCTGTGGCCTTTAAGGCCACAACGAAGAATTGGTGTGCGACAAAACTTGGAGAGCCTCCTTAGAAACCTCCCTCCATTAGTCTATATTGGGCACTAGACTCTCAAGAGAAATGTCAACGTGATGGAACATTGCTTCAGAGGTTAACAGTGCTTTCTGCTATCCCAGAAGACTCCAGATTTCTTCCCAGTATCCACTTTACATTGTCTAAAACAATTTGTAATTCAGATCCAGATGAAAGGACACCCTGTTCTTACTTCTTTAGGCATTTGCACACACATACAATGTACAAACTGATGTGGACAAATACAAATAAAGTAGAGAAGAAATCTTTTAAAAAATAGAAAAAGTTGAGCAAATTGAACATATCAAGATTGGAGAAATTTCCCCTCTTTGTAGCTTCTTGAATACATGGACAACTTTGTAGTTTAAATAATTTTAATATGAAAACTTTACAGATTCTGTCCTGTGACTTATAAAATTATGTCTTTCATATCTTTGAATTCTGCATAAGGAACCTATGTGGGCCTATGGTGTGTACATATTTTATGTTACAGAAATCATAATTTCAAGTGAAGATCAATTAACTAAAAAGTGTATATGTTGCTAAACATTTTCCTAACCAAAACAGACACCCTTATTACTAACATTGTATGTGAAGAATGAGAACCTATTGGTATAAGAATCCCACACTCACACCCTCTCTTAAGGCTCCTGGGTCATGTAGCTGTACAAAGACTCCTGCAGTACAGAAACAACCATACATTTCCAACTTACTAGCATACTCTGACCATGGACCTTCATATTAAATGATGAATACAGGGTATTTGGGATATGTAAAAATACTTCATTTTAACTCCTATTTTAAACATTTAGTTTAACATCGCTAAAATCACACTCAAGTAAAATACTGTCTTTCGTCAATGGATTTTTTTAGACTATTAAATGTAGGCAAACCTAAAACTATAGTTTTTACCCCATTTTCTTTTAAAGGCCAGAGTTAAATTGAAGGGTTTTCTCGGGATTATGTCATTAGAAAATGCAACAAGAATAATGAAAAGGAATGCCACTTGCAGTTTCTCAGACCACTCAGAATCTATTTAAATTGTGAGTACATACAGCTCTCATAAGCTACCAGATATTAACATTACCTATTTGTAGTCATACCCACTTTCTCTTAACCAAGAGCTACACCTGATGTCTACTGTCTCTCCCTGGGCAGTCTTCTTTTCCCAAGGCACATTCCCAATAGTTTAAAAATGCTGATACACTGGGATCTATCTTCTTTCAAACTGCCATATTAGACATTAGACCCTTATCTGTAATGTTTCATATTCCTGAGAATTTTCATTCCTTTTGTTGAGTTTTTAAAGCATGTTATATGTTATATGCCATTCTGTCCATGTCTTAAGAAAGAAATTTAAGACAATTAATCATTTCCTTTCTTTCCACAACTCAATATCCATGACTACTTTTATGAGACTAAACTGGTCAATTTCTAGTTAGATAATAGGTCAGATTCTAGTTATCTGTCAGAGATGTAACAAACAATATATAAATGAATGAATGTCACTTGATCTGACAATATTCCTCACAAGAACAATATATTAACAAAACCCCTAGTTCTAGGTCCAAGAAATTTCCTCTCAAATGTTTGGTCAAAATAGTTCAAGTGACTCCCAAAGCAACATAAACTATGAATGTGGTTCTTGGTTGTGTCTCTGAGGTAAAAGTTAGGCCATATTTTTTAAGACATAACAAATTGGAATACCAGATTTTGGTTATTTGAGTTAGATATATCTTTAAAGTCTCCTTTCTAACTTATAGCATCCAAGGTAGCAGAAAGTAATTTGCAAGCTTCAAAGAGAAGGAAGCAATCAATAACCCAGAAGCACCACCAATGGACCACAACAATGACTAACAAGGTAAGGTATCTCTCTGTGAAGGTGTTACTAGTAACACTCATATGTTGGTGGTAACTAAAAGTTGTCTAACTGAACTTAATTTTAATTAACCAAATGGAAATCAATTCTGATATACTAGAAAACTGGCCAATTTCCTGGGGCTGGTGTGTTCATGAATTTTAGAAGAGAATCTACCACTGCCAAATTTGTAGGCCAGAATGATTTCTAACTATATTCTAAATCTTACTATTGATAGATACAACTTTCACCCTTATCAAAGAAGCTTCTCTCTTTATAGCATAGAAAGACCATACCTGAACAAAATGCACATATCAAGAGATCAGGGAGGATCAGCTCAAGTGGATGCATCAACACCACAGCTCCTGCATTTGTCGTTCAAAGAAGAACACAGAAAAGACAAGAAGAATGTAAGGGCTAGAAAAACAGGAAGTCTGTTGTAAAACAGTCTCTCCTGGAAATGGCTGCACAAACAGAGTCTGGAAAATCATAATACCAACAGGCATGCTAGCATGGAAGTGTAGAGATTACACAGTGTCATACCTTTAGACAAAGAATTACAGGCAACTAAGGATAGCTGTGAAAGGGAGAATTATCGTCTCCTAAGGTTGATCATCCTAATTAGTTATTGAATCCACAGTGGTCATTCATAAAATACTATCCATGGAAACAACAAAAAAGGACTCAACAGGTTGATGATGTGCACATCTGTATTTATATGTATGTATGCATATATGTATACATATACAAATACCTTTACTATTGCTAGTCAAAGATAAAAAACTAGCAATTGGGAGGAGGAGGGACATGAAAGGAATCAGAGGGAGAAAACTTGTGATGGGCAAGAGAATGGAAAAAGTAATATAATTTTATTTTAATTTAAAATACATAAAATCAAAGCAACAATAGCCAAAGAAGCCCAAAATATATTACAATAATTAAAAAGTACTACTACAAAATGCATAATGGATATTGTAATGATTATATATCAAAAAACTAAGTTAAAATGGATAGATTAATCATTTGACAAAATAATTATATATTAATAAAATATGATACATTTTCAATTAAGCAAATAAAAATAAATATATAAGAACAGAATAGGTCAAGGTTTTGAAAATCTAGCTCTCCTTTCCTGACAGAAAGAGAGAATGTGAGTATACTTACTGGCAGACATTGTGGGTCAACTTGACACTAGCTGAAGTCATCACAGAAATTATTTTATAATTAAAGTGCAAGGAAATCAAAGAATTTTATGAGGCAGAAAAATTACTTTTTTAAAAAGTTTAAAATCAGTCTAGGTTAAAGTCAGTGTTTTCCCTGACCATTGTTTGTGCTGTGCATTGCTCTGTGCACACAGTTATTTTATGTTTTTGTAAGAATTTTGACCCACATCTATTTAAGAATAATTTACATACTAAAGTTTTAAATCTTTTTTCTAAGTGACTTTGAATGATTCTTTTTTTAAGTGTGTTGGTTTGTTTCAATTAGCTGTTGAGCACTCCTAACTGTTCCTTTTAAAATGTTTCAGCTATAATTAAATGTAACTTTGAAAACTGTGATTCATACACAAAAACTTTCAGTTTAAATACGCCTTCCAGCCTCCTCTTCCTTTTATTTTTTATGGGCACATTGTGACGACACATAAGTCACTTTTAATTAACGTTCCTTGTTTGGAGATGTAGTATAGCAGAATTAATAATACAGAATTTTCCTTTAAAATGCAATGTTTCTGTGTTATTTTTCCATGAGTACTGATTTCTCTAATTTTTGAAACTCAGGAATAATAAATATTAGATATTTTCAATTCCTGTATAGTTCATATTTTGACAGATAAGACTATATATTAGTTCAGTATTCAGGCCAATCAGTATCCAAATGATGTTCAAGTATCAGTTCATTGTTATATTCGTGCACACATATATGAACACATCGTGTGTGTGTGTGTGTGTGTATGTGTGTAAAATCATTTTCTTAGTTAAGATCAGTGTTTTGATTTGAACAATTCAGACTTTCAACTGGGTTGAATGAGGTTCACCCCATGTATTAAAGGGTAATGTGCTCCATTCAAAGTCAACATATACAAATATTAATGTAAAAATTCCCTCACAGATGTATCCAGGATAGTATTTGAACCAGTACACGTTAAAACAATTTTGTACTGGATAGTTTTATGGATTAACTTGCACAAGAAGAGTAATCAGAGAGAAGGGAGCCTAAGTTGAGAAGATGCCTCTGTGAGATGCCAGCTGTAAGCATTTTCCCAATTAGTAATGTCAGATGTAGCCTGTGGTGGTGGTTGGTCATTCTGGGTTCTGTAAGAAAACATATAGAGAAAGCTATGGGAAACAAACCTGTATGCAACACCATTCCATGGCCATTGCATCTGC
>JAQHUG010000028.1:3745475-3755496 GCA_028555095.1 Dicrostonyx torquatus | reverse complement strand
TAAGTCAACCCCCAACAACCCTCTCCCCGCCACAGATGGCGAGGGGTGAGAGGGGAGAGTATCTTTCCCTTGCCCTCACCACCACCACGTGTTCGACAAGCGGGATGGGACCAGCCTCTCCCTCTGTCATGCCCTGAGGGCGAGCGCCCCCACACCTCCAACAGGGTCAGCTCTGTCATACTGCCCAGATGAGGTGCAGGACCCACTTGCTCTCTCTAGTGCTGCAGCTGGTGAGAGGTAGGATCAATTCTCCCTAGTGTTGCACCTAGTGAATGGCGGGTCCTCTTGGCCTTCAGTGGTAACAGGAGTCAAGAAGATCAACACAGACCAAGTTAGCGGCAGACATAGCCTTCGGCTGCAGTGCAGACCTAAACAGCACCATGATCCCGAGTGACTGACAAAGAAGTCACTCACCTCAGCTTGAACTTCACTTCGCCTCTTCAGACTTGCCTCTCTTCACAGGACATGAAACAATGTTTTCTCCTCTCTCTCTCTTTCTTTCTCTCTCTTTCTCTCTCTCTCTGTCTCTCTCTCTCTCTCTCTGTCTCTCTGTCTCTCTCTCTCTCTGCCCCTCTCTCTCCCTGTCATATATTTGCTTACCATGATCAAAGCCTCAGGAGCTGTGTTTTCTTTCCAATCTCATGGCAGAGAGCCCACAACCAGCTTGTGGATCTTTTTGTCTCCTACTCGGTCTTACTGATGCTGGGCAGGTTCTTAGCTTCTCCTAGCTTCTCTTCTGGGCAGCAGTATGCAGCTTCAGATAAAGTCATTTATCCAGATATCTGGACTGGTGAGGTGATTCTGCTCAGAGAACATAATGGTGCCCCTCTGGTGGCCTCATGGCTGAATTCTTCCTGCTCCAAGTCTAGGGACCTGGGGTGGAGCTATGCTGGTCCTCCAGAGCCTGCCAGATGCCTACTGTTTTGATGTCTTAGAAAGGAAAAGACTAAAATTATGGATCTATATTATCCCAAATATATATGGCTTAATGATAAAGACTGATAAAGCTATCTGCAGCAATTGATGAAATGGGGAACTTAGAGGTATATGTCTATAGATAAAGGTAAGAAGCTTTGCCATAAGGATCACAATATATTGAAAGTCTCTTTTTACTCTAATTTATATGAATAAGTGTAAGAAAGTCATAATAAAAATGAGAAATGCAAGTGGGTAATTTAGAACAGATGTACACAAATAAGTAGTTTTTCGAACAACTAAAAAGTGACAAATCAAATTATACCTATTTGGAAAGAATAAACATATAGGGAGTACATGATCCTGTCTTGAGTTTTATTTTATACAAGAATTAAATCATGTAATACACACACAAACACACAAGCACACATACACACATGTACTTGCACATGCAAATGCCTAGTGTTTAAATTTTATTCTGCCTTTTAAGAGACTACCAGTCTAGGTGGTAAGTAACAGGACGGTCAAGTATGAGCAGACAAACAGTCAAAAAAGAGGAAGAGCACAAGATTCCACAGTGTACTTAATAAGTAATTCGGGAAAAGGCTTCTTAATTATTCATAATTTTTGAGCAAATTAATTATTACTTTAAAAAGGTTTATAGAGCTAATAGATTTATGAAACAGTTTGTTCCAGTTGAATGTCTAACACTAGATACAGATTTCATTTTCTAACTTTTAATACTGATTTTGGAAAAGCAGTATTACATAAACGTTTCACCACCTTTGTTACATCATTTCTTGTCTGAATCATTGGATTCACAAGTCTCTGTATAGCTCTTAAAATAATACCCTTGGTTATTAATTAATTTGAAACTTTCTGTAGAAATATTTCCTATAAATGTGTAGTAATTTTTAATCAAATAAAAGGGTAAGTTTATAAACAAAAATAACATAAATGAATGGGTAATCAAGTTTTTGTTTAGGTGATTTTCTAATATCTAAATATATCCATTCCATTTTTGATAAATGTCCCAAGACAAATCTGAATTAATCAATGGTCCATTCCAGAAGACTCTAGACAATGTGACTATCAATATCAACATTTTAATAATATCTGTGAGGGGTTAAACAACAGGGGATTAATTTTTTGGAATTTAGAATATTTTCTACATTATTAGGAAATGATTAGTTTAGCTGCCTTCCCTACAAAAATGAGAATTAGATTTTGATATCTAGAAAATGAAGCAAAACAAAATGCAAAATTATCATTTTCAAGCTGAAAAAAAATTATTTTGTTTGTAATTTTATTAGTTTATAATCACTTAATTTGTTGTTTGTGTAGGAACTTTTAAAGAGGTATAAAAATCATCATATCAATGTAAAATTTCCTTATACTGCAGTTATTTGCTATTTAACATAATCTTTTTTTTTTTTTTTTTTTTTTACTTTTTTGTCCTCATAATAGTAAGTTTCTGTCTAAGGACATGCAATATTTTCTGAGATTTTTATGTGATATACAGAAAGATAGGTTTAATATTTTACAACATGACTCTGATGCAAGTTATTGAGCTGTAAGAGCCATTTACTTCTTAAATACAAGGTCACAACTTTATTGTGTCCTTTGGTTCATGACATCTTCCATCAACATTTCTGGGTGAAGACTGATCTCTCCCTTCTGCCTGCCATCTCAATTGTCAGATATATAGTTTTATTAGGATTGACCTGTCAACCATGAGATGTTGTCAACCACAGCCTGAAAAATAAAAAGAGTTCATATTTTCCCAAACTCAAAGGTGTTCTCAGGCAAACTTTTAGCATGCATACCCCATTATGAGCAGCAATGACCATTCATTTTAGTTCAAGACCAACAATCTTAAACTAAAAGCAATATTTGTGATACATCACATTTGACAGGTAAATATATCTGTGGATACATAAAAAGAGTTCATCTAGAATATAAGATACTATAGATCACAGGGAATAACTCATATCTAGTGGTAACACTCCCATTGGAAAAATGATTATTCTCATAAGTGAGGGCAGATGCTGTCCCACATTCTTCTGGAATATCTGGTTTAAATATTTTTAGAAAACATAGTTTTTGCTTGCTTCAAAAACGTCTCCTTCCTAATTTCCCATGCTTGCAACTCTACTTAGAATTATTTAGCATGAAATAAGATATTCCATGCCCATGGCAAGGCTATGATTTATGAGATGTAAATATTTTTAAATGAAGACTCAGGTACAGAGAAGTTAATAATGTGTTTACTTAGTGATGACGAAGATCTCGATTCAGTTCTAAGCACTGCATGGTACAGAAGTGGGGGAAACAGATCAGTAAGAAGTTTAGGGCCATGATCCACTACACAAAACATTCTGGGTCAGCTGGAACTTGAGTAGTAAACAAAGGGAAATACACAATACAGTACGAAGTGGATCAAGACAGTGGGCTTTAGGTTTAGAATTTTAAGACAAGGATGGCCTTTCTAATATTGGGCAGTGGTGCATCAGGAAGCATGCCTGACTATGAATCAGAAGTATCATTTTTTTTATGATCATTGATACAGTATATACCAAATGCCTATCATAGCTCATTATCCTCTGATTTTAATCCTTAGTAAAGAGAATTTAGTATAGGATTCTCATTTCTGCTTACCCCATAGCAAGGATCATGGTGCTGGGATGTTTTTTATAATTGTTGGCTTTGTTTCAATTTCTTTGTTTATTTATTTTTTATTATTTAGCTTACACAAGTAAAAAATTCTTAGGAAGAATTACACCCTTTCTTTCTTGTTGTAGGAGGCCACTTGATTGTTCCTGGTTGCTCAGTCCTGAAGTAATCACTCAGAAACCATATTGTTTCCAATACTGTTTGGCCAATAGTTTAAGTGTATTTCTTTCTAGATCTTATATCTTACTTTAACCGATCTCTATTAATATGTGTGTTGTCACAAGGTTGTGGCTTACCGGGTAAGGTTCCCACATCTGTCTCCGGCGGGGCTACATGGCTTCTCCTCACTCTGCCTTCTTTCTCCCAGGATTTAAGCTAGTTTTCCCCACATAGCTCTGTTCTACCCTGCCATAGGCTCAAAAAGTTCTTTATTAACCAATAGTATTCACAGCATATAAAGAGGAATTCTGCTTCAGTTTCTAGGTGTCTCCGAGGAATTCTGCTTCATTATAGATTTGGGAGACTGACAGATGTAGGGCAACCTCAAACAGGGCAAGTCTCTCCTGACAGACATGACCAATAAACAGAGGTGGAGAAGAAAAGTTTAGTTTGCTTCCTTTGACTGACATATAAATACTCTCCATTCTGAGAAAATATGTGTCCTCAGCCTAAAGTTGTCACTCAAACATCTTTCCCAGCTACTTTGGACCCCCTTACTTCCACCCTTATCCACACATTCACTTTCTTAGACTATTAAGTAGCTAATTCTTCCCAAGAAGCATCACAGGGTTTCATCCTCATCTGCAAACACAGGTATCCTGGACACTTAACTAGAATTTCTTCTTATTCTTCAACTAATTATGTCCTGTTTATGCAGTAAATTCACCACAGCAGTCATACCCTTAATCAAGATGTAGTCTTCAATTGTTTCTCTTTAATGCTTCCTTGTCATACTTTAAATATTGTTTTAGCATTATTTATGTATATCATACCATCTTAATTTATATGTCTGTTGGACTCATATTGGATCTATATGAAAACAGAGACCATAATTTGTTCAAAGATTTATGAGAATTATCCAATGTTCTTGCACATACAATTTCTCCCTAACTATCAATCCATCACTAAAACTGCTTCACTATGTATACCAATAGTAAACAGGTAAAAGGACAAGAATTAAGATTTTGTTAAAAGATAATCCTCCTTGTTGCTGAGCTAATTCTCCAAATGCATGTGAATTATGAGGCAAATTCATGCGTATTAACCTAATATAATATTACATATTATATGTTATTACTAGTATATGCTTATATAATACATATCACTAAATTATTCAGAGAATACAGATTAAAGTCTTGACTTATCTCTTACTAGAAAACCTCTAGTCATGAGGAAGTACAGTTGTATACATGCTTTTGTAAATCAAAGTAGAAACGGTCAGCCTAACAGAAGTAACAAAGCAATAGCTATCTTGATGTCTTTATTGTTAGAAAGACTGAAAAAGCATTAAGTAGTGCTATGGCTCAATGTCTTGAAAAAGTAGTATGCCATTCAGGAATTCAGTATTTAATTTGTGCTACAGCATCATTAAGAGCAATTTCAAAACATAATTGGTTTAAGGTTGTTAATTCAGGTGCCTGCAGACCCTTGTAAATCATGTAAATATATGCAACAGGGGTATGTACGTGTTAAGGAATCAGTTCTATTCCAGGAAATATCTAATTAACATTGATAGACAACAACAACAAAACAAATGCACCAAGAAAACTAAAATACTAAAATCAAGCTATACTTTTGGGCAAGTAAAACAAGAATGTGGGCTGATGTGATGTTGGTCATTATTAGAACAGATGTAAAGACATCTAGGTATATTTACTTTTATCGTACACTTTTTAATTTCTTGCAGATTTCTTTGGTTCAGATGTGCTCACTTTACTCTTGATTCCCTCATGTTCTGAACACTTTGCTGTATCGGGTTGATTGCTGATCTTAACATTAACCAACAGTTCTGCTTACAAATTGCATTTACCTTCTAAGAGTAAAAGCTAATTTCAGATAGCTCTAGGCCATCAAATGGCCTCCATAGTATTCAGATAGCCTCTCCACAGTTAACTGTGGAAGGGGAGGAGAAAATAATAAAACTTTTTAATAAATTCAAAGTGTTACATTCACAGCACTGCTTTATTTTGCATATTGAATAGGTTTTCTTTCAAGTTTCTAGGTCATCAGGCAAAAAAGAAATACCAGATTTTTGAATTTATTATTTCACAAAGTCATGACACAAAACCTTTTCTGTGCAAGCAAATGCAAAAGAATTTTTTCTTTTAAACATTACTGAATTTTCCCCATGTTATCTAAGTTAATGGTACTTGCCCATAGTATGGCAAACTTCCAACTCTCGAAATTTAACAGTAGATATCCTTGGAAGGATGTACCATACCATACCACTATAAAGAAAATATTCACTTACACAAATATTCAGCTTTTAAAAGAAGCATCTTTGCATAGACATTCATTGTTAACTCACTGAGTATCAAATTTCACTTTTGAAATATATCTAAAGTGAAAAGAAACCATAGTTTTCAGTTATTCATTGAAATGAACAATATAAAGGAATTATAAGATAATGAACTCCAGTCAGCTCTTAATTACTGTGATTTTTTTGATTTTATGGTATCTTTTTTATTGATTTTATTGAGTTCTACATTTTTCTCTGTTCCCCTCCCTGCTTCTCTCCTCCCCCTTCAACCCTCCCCCAATACTGTGATTCTTTTATTCTCAATGTGGATTTGGCAAAAGAGAAAAAAGCTTCTTGTATACTCCAGCACATATAAAGAATCATATGTGATCTACCAAATAACAGCTTTTGTTTTCTCAAAGGTTAAGACTAGTACTTGTCACTAACTTAAGGAAATCTATGCTTAAATGTGGCATTTCAAATGTCTAGAGAAACTCTGTGTACTGTGCTAGCTATTCTGTTTGGGCACCAAATTAGGAGAATCATTTGTGCAATGAAAGTGTGAAATTTGAGTGCTGAAATTGATCAGTGATTGAATAACACTTTGATGTTTCCTTTTATAATGTCCTAATGCAATAACTTAAGTGAGATGCAACTATAAAAAGATACAAGATTATCAATAAGAGCTTCTAATCTTGCCACTTAGACGGTGGTGATATAAAGGTCCTGGAGTTGTAGACTAGCGTTGGAGCCAAACGGTGATTCTGAGATCAGCTTCATCTCAAAATAAGGAAAAAACAGTCGATGCAACATTAAAACCCTATATATGGGGCTGAAACACTGAATATGAATTCCTTTATCTCTATAAAAATGTACTGCATTGACCTTTGACAGATAGTTTCACTGTCTTAACAGAGTTTTTAAGTTTATACAGGCTCACAGAAAAAGTGAATATATTTTGCTAGATTTCATGCATTTTGAAAAATGGTCACCAATGTATAAGATGTTATATCCAGCATAATATTTTTGTCACTCATATGTACAGGTGACTTTTACATATGTGTGCCGTTGCAAACCAAGAGACACATACCTATATAATAGTTACACATCTATAATATGAAAGTTAAATCAAATATGTGAATTCATTACATGAACCCTATTTTTGGCAAAAATATACAACCTTTATCATTCATTTTTTCTTTGTATATTTTCATCATATCCAGAGATTTGAGAAAGTAAAACGTATTTGCTTTGCCTCAAATAAGGTAAAAGAATAATAAAAGTAAATTTTAAATTGTTATTTCTCTTTACCAGAAATATATAAAATATGGAATTGACTTCCAGTATGGGATCTTCTGAATTTTATTGTATTTTTTAATGGAAATATAGTTGACTCCAGGGCTGGAAATGGACTCGACAATTGAGAGTTCTTGCTGCTTTTCTAGAGGATACTAGAACAAAGAACTGAATGGATCCCGTGTTTCTGTATCTTCAAACTCAGAAAATTATTACCTGAACCTTGGTATGAAAAGAAATGATAATATCTCATCAAAGGTTAAAACCTTCTTTTTTTTTTTTTTTTTTTGGTTTTTTTGAGACAGGGTTTCTCTGGAGCTTTAGAGCCCGTCCTGGAACTAGCTCTTGTAGACCAGGCTGGCCTCGAACTTACAGAGATCCACCTGCCTCTGCCTCCCGAGTGCTGGGATTAAAGGCATGCACCACCACCACCCGGCTAGGTTAAAACCTTCTTATTCTCTTATTTTTATACTGTTAAGTGTGAGTCTCTGAATTAATAGTCAATAGTTGAATCAGTGAATTAATCCCTTAAAGTCTCTACTGTATAGTAAAAATTCTTTTACTTTTATTAATTCATTTCTTCATTTGTATGACAGTCAATAGCTACAAAAAGGCATTTCTTTGATGAGGGTCAAGAGACACATTAATCCATGGCTGTAAAGTTAAGTAAGCTGGGGGCAGTTAAATACTACATGTAATAATGGTAGAATGTGCAGTGCCTTCAAATGGAAGAAAAGTAATCAAAAGTCTTTCACAAATACCAAGTCTGAGAACCACAATAACAGTATGTCTGGAAAGACACATGTATTGCTGTAATAATAGCATAAATGTTAGGTAATAAGCCACCATTTTATTAATTTATGAAGACCATTCATGAAATTACCCTCTTGGATAATTTCCTAGGCCGAGAATCCATGGCAGAGCAGACCATAGGTCCTAAAAGAGAACTTTCTCCACTGTATTCAATCTGGCAGTTAATGTGGGTCTTCCTCCCTGCTAATACAATCTAGAAAATCTCAAAAAGATGGGCCCAGGTACTTGTCTCTACCTGATTCTACATCCTTTCAAAGTGGCAGTCAATGCAGACCAGCAAAAAGGATAGCATTTCTTTAGAAAAGACCCAAATAGACAGAAAATGAAGGATAGATAACAAAATACAATTATTGAATAACAAAGAGAATCTCCACAGCAGAGCAAATAATCAGAGGGAAAATACGAGTCATATAATTGACAGAAATATTTACAAAGTGTATGTCTGAAAAAAAGATTTATTTAGAATGCACAAAACTTAGAAATGGTAGTACACACACACAAAAAAAAAACCTTATAAGGCAAAAAAATTAAAAACCACAATTACAATTACCAAATACATAAGTCATTTAAATAGAAATTTATAAAATATGTTATATAAATGTCCAGGGGATTAAAAATAAGTAAAATTCAAAATTACTATTTAGGCAACTATAAATCAAAACCACCATGAGATATTGCATCCATTATTAAAAAGACAATCAAAACCAAAATAAAGAACCAATTGTAAAGAAACACTTACCCTGGTCAGCGAATACAGTGAAGCTGTTGCAATGAACAGATATCTTCCTGACTAGATGAAGATTTTTTTTTAAGAGAAATCAAGAAGTTGGTTTTTGCTTATGATTATCACAACTTTTTCTGCATAGAGTTTTGTCCCATGAAAGAGTTCATGAAACTAAAAAAGACTTCCATTTTGTCAAACCTTATATGATTTAATTTCCACCTAGCTTAAAAGCAAAACATACCAAGATGGAAAAAGTGAATGTGACTGTCATTTGGACAAGAAATACAATGAGATAGTAGTAAGTCTTGGGGAACATATCATTTCAAGGTGGCACCATATTAAACCATTATTTCCCTGTTCTATGAGAAGAGAAAAGGTACTCGTTGTTTATATTGCTGGCTTTGGCCCATTTTTCTTTTTCTTTTCTTTTTTCTTTATTTGGTAGCAACACGCAGGTTAGCAAAAGGAAATGTTTCTCATGTTTTGGGAGCAAATTTGCCTGGTGATAGACATGTTTGAACTGAAACTAAAATGGATATATGGGTAAGACACACTAATGACGCATTCTGTTTGATTTCCTTTGCATTGTTCATCCAATCTCTTTGATTTTGATTTGGTTATTTTTGACTTTGTGAGATAGTGTCTTACTTTTTAGCTCAGACTGAACTGTATATATACATGTTCTCTAGCCGAAGCTCATCTTGAAATTAGAATTTTAATTCTCCTGTCTCATTTTCTTGTGTGTTAGAATGACAGGCATCTGTCACTATTTGCATGCAATTGCTTTATCATTGTGTGTTAAACATTCTACATATGCTTGAGTTGTCTTTTAATAAAAATATTTCATAAATATTTCTCAATAATTATTTTATTTTTCTTTATGACTCATCTTCTAATTGACTTAACCAGTATCCTTTGATATAAACATTAAAGTTCTCTCATCAGTTTTAGATTTCTTGGGACATGTGTTTGTGTATTTATGTTAAAGCTAAATCTTATCCCCAAACTCAGAACCACACTGATTGCTTCCCAATGCAGCATAAAGGAGTTTTATAGCACTGTATTCTAAATTTTGTTTTATAATTACTTTAGTTTTTTTTGAGCAGTGGTAAAATTATTCAATATTATTTATTCCTGCTTTA
>JAQHUG010000028.1:3669046-3683352 GCA_028555095.1 Dicrostonyx torquatus | reverse complement strand
GAGGGATGGAGGAAGGAGGGGGGAAGGAGGGAGGGATGGAGGGAGGAGAGAGAGACTCTAAAATACTCAGCTCTCAAGGAAGATGTTCCCATTAAATCCCTGCCCTCACAGGTCAGGGATCCTCATGAAAAAGGAGGCAGAAATAATATAAGAGCCAGAGGGGATGGAGGACACAAGGAGATGAAGGCCCTCTGAATCAACTGAGAAGGATCACAAGACACAAGAACTCACAGAGAATGAATTAGCACAAGGCCTTCAAGCGGAACTGCAGCAGGTTCTCTGCATGTATGCTGATGTTTTCAGGTACCATTCTCAGGAGAGTCCAGTGCGTGTGAACAAGTGAGTCTCTGATTCTGTGTATTTTCTTGAGGCGCTTCTTTTTGTTTGCCTTGTCCAACTTTGATGTGATTTTTTTGGTATGGTTTTTATATCTTACTATATTTTATTAGAAATAAAATATATAGGCCTGAGCATATCCTAAGGTATTATTTAATTGCTTAATTATCCCCAAGTATTTTTTTTTACAAAATACTTCTTTTATGTCCTTGTCAGTCCATCTCAGTAGAATGGACAGTGATTTACTAAGAATATGTGCATAAGTTCATCACGCCACCAATTTTGGTACCACTTAATAATTGTCTAGATTAGACAGAAGATAAGAGATTAATTGATTAATGCTATAAAGATAGAAGAGAGAAAACTTCATGACAATGTGTGAGTTTCTTCTACCAGATTTGAGCAAGTGATGTCTGTCATTCCTATGGACAACATTTTATTACTTCTCCGACATGCTAGTATTTCTCTTATGATGTCTTTCTTACAGCTGTGACAATTGTAACCAGTCAAAAATGAAAAGCAAAATGATGTATCTGTGCTGACAAGAAAGAAACAGAATTTTTCCTGATGTAGTATTCAGATTTTTTTTCAAATATACTACAGCCTTTTATCAAATATTGGTATGTCACTATACTAGATTTGTGATTATATTAAGCAGCATACAAAGATTATTAATATGGTAATTACTAAAATTGGATCACTTGCAAGATCTTTTCAAGCTGTATACAATAAATAAAATATATATCATGATTTTTTTTTCCTGACGTACATTCTTTTGTTGAAACAGATAATATGGTCACCTTCAATTTAACAAAGATATGGAATATCTAATTTTAAGGCAAGTCATTTAGTCAAGAAATAATTATGGGTCATGTTATGCAGCTGTATTTTTATGTTTCTTTTTTACCAATGAACTACAGAATATCTTTGCCTATTTTAGACATCCATGTTTGGGCTACTGCAAATTTTACACTTTTTTCTGTACATGTGTTGACTAGTTTATTATTTTTTTAAATGTTTAAATTGCTTGTAGTAATCTGGATTGTTTTATTTTCTTAAATATTCAAGTCATATCAATTATTTTTTAATTTCTCTTTTATGTATGATCTTACTTTTGTTCTCCACAAATATTTTCTTTTTTTATTCTTTAAATGTAAATGTTAATTTTGCCTTCGTGTTGAGCAGTTATTTTTTTCTAGTATTTCTTGGTAAAGTGTGTTGTGTGAGGTTGGGATTCTCTTCACTTGCTTGTTCCATGAGGGAAAAATAATTCCATAGGGAGCACTTTTTAACTCATCCGTCATTGTCCAGGGACATGCTAGGACATCATTGATGAAAAATGAATCTCTAAAACAACTTGGGTCTTTACTTTAAATCATTATATTAATTATGAGGCATAGGTCAAAGTGATTCACTTCGTAATTTCATAATTAATGTTGACCCACTTGATATGCATAATTTGAAATCACACTTTCAAAACATCTTTGCTTTGGTGGCTCCTTGTACTTTTTCCATACTTAAAGATTTAGGAACAGTGTGTTTGGAACTTAAATAATTTTTTTTTCAAAATTAGCAGATCAATTAAGAAGAATGGACATGCTTTCACAATATTAAATTTTCTTATCCATCAAGACTAAATTCACATTTTCAATGCCTTTGAAATGCTTTGGTGATTTGAATTTTTAAAGATTATTTTTGCTTTCTGTGTGATGATGCCATACATATCTACAATATATGTTGATCATATCTACTACTCTTTCTCTCTTTCCTGCCCAAGAAGTTTGCATCATATCTCCTTCCAATTTCTTAGCCTCCTCTCATAAAGTTTTATTGATTTATTTACTTATTTATTATTTTGAGTCATTGAGTTTGATTAGTGCTGTTCATACATACAAGGGCATGGGGCCTGTTGTAAATAGGGGGGAGAAGGGGGTGTGTGTTGTTTGTTCCCCGCACCCAGCTTCCAAGCCCCCAGCCGCTGGCCCGCTCAGCTACTGGTGGCTGCCTGCACCCGAAACAACCACATGACAAACTGGATTCATTTAAACTCTGCCTGGCTTATTATCATTAGCCTTTTCCCGGCTAGCTCTCATAATTAAACTAACCCATTATAAAAGTCTGTAAGTCACCACGTGGTGACTTACCAGAAAGGTCTAACCTGCATCCATTTGCGATGGTGGCTTGGGGCTTCTGCTCCTTCCTTCTTCTCCTCCCAGAACTTCCGTTCTGTCTACTCCGCCCACCTAAGGGTTGGCCTAACTATAAGCCAGGCAGCCCTTTATTTAACCAATCAAGGCACAGAAATACAGGTGGACCCTCCCACAGGGCCACTTCAACTTCTGCAAAAAAAAAAAAGGAGCTGTCAGACTCCTAGTTAAAAGTGACATTTCCTTCCCAGTAGCCCCGCCTTGAAAAAAGGTCTCTGTGGTTATGACAACTCAGTATCCCATTCTCAATTGATGATAAAATTTATAATTTGTTTAATCCTGCATGTAGTTTTTGTAGCCAATCACAGATTGTATAAGCTCATGGGTTTAATAGTCATACAATGTACAGATGACAGTATTTCACAGTACTCCTCCTTACACTTTGGAAAACACACACACAGACACACAGACAAACAGACACACATACACATATATATATGTGATATATATATATATACACACATATATATGTGGTATATATATATATATATATATATATATGTGTGTGTGTGTGTGTGTGTGTGTGTGTGTGTGTGTGTGTTTTCCCTGAAATTCCGAAGAGAGATTGCTATAGTTATTCCATCTATGATTGAGTACATAATGTTGTTCTTTTTTAACATCCATTAATAATGTGTCTGCATTAACCACTGTACACTTCAATAAAAAGTTTCTCTGACCAAGATTGGGAATAGCACAAGTCTGAGGATACTAGCAGAAATGTTTTAAAAGGAACATGATAATTTAGGGTAAAACATCAGTAAGTTCTTTCCTAGAGTCTATAAATTTCCTAGCCATTGATTTTTGCCATGTTTTTGTTATCTAACATGAATTCTAGCTAGTGGCGTAGGCTCCAAATCCATCGGAAAGAATGATTAATTACTCCATAAAGAATCTTGCTACTATTGCACTGGTGGGAATGTTTTCCCTGACATGTTGGTCTGCAGTATGCAAACTCTAGTGACAGATTAGACCAATATTTCTTTTTCCATGTTGTAGCTTTGGTTGCAAGTTGAGTACTATAAAAGTGAGGGATCAAGGAAGATTTTTAGGACAGTCTCTTTAAGATTGATTTCTCCATATCGTGCAAGTAAGCTGTGTGATCTCTTTAGCAATAGGGCACTAAAAGTAATCTAAAAAATTGATATATATGGACAAAAGACTAAGCATTGCCTAAGCAACCCTAGGCAAAAACAATATTCTACCATACGTAATTTTCAAATTATTGTACAAAACCTTAGTAATAAATCAGCATTTTGTTGGCACAAAGACAAGAATAGATCAACAGATGCATCAGTTTTGCCCTCTTTAACTACAGATACCTGACCACATTCACATCAAAACAAGGGACTGAACTACCAAGGTCCAGTGGAAGAGCAGAAGGAGGGAGAAGATGAGCAAGGAAGTCAGGACCGTGAGGGACTGGCCCACCAACAGAGACAGTGTGCTCGATCTATTGGGAGCTCATAGAATCCAGCTGGACCAAGACTGAATGAGCATATGACCTAACTGGACCCTATGAATGTGACTGCCAGTGAAGCCAATGATAATGGCACCGGGACCTATCTCTTCTGCATGTATTGGCTTTTTGGGAACTTATTCTATATGGATGCACATCTTCCTAGACCAAGATGGAGGGGGGAGGGCCTTGGGCTTCCCATAGGGCAGGGTATCCTGCCCCATCTTAAGGAAGCAGGAGGAGGGTGGTGGGGTAGTGGGGGAGCGGGAGGGCCGGGAACAAGGGGAGTAAATGTAAATTTTTCTTTTAACAATAAAAAAAAGGAAAAAAATGCCAAAAATATCCATTGGGGAAGTACATAATCTTTAACAAATGAAGCAGGAAACCTGCATTTCAGTGTCCAGAAAAATTGATAGCCAACGTTGAAATGGAGAATATTCCTTTGTCAGATGGATTAGACTTGGAAGCAACTAAGATCAGCTACACATCATCTCAGAGCACAATTGGGAGCCTATTTCCCTAATATCAATAAAAGATGGAGATGTATCAAAGAAAATCAATGCTTCTTGTGTCTGTCACCTTCATTCCTTGCTGTTTAATACATCAACCCTATTTGTTCCACTGTTGTTTCCATCCTTCACTGACACTAGAATCTAGTTTCTTTGGCATTTCAATGTGGAAAAGACCTGTACTTATCTGAGAGTTCTGCAAGCCACCAATGCTTGGATGAAGCTTCTAAGGAGAGGATTTCATCCTGTTTATGGATTGAGCAGCTGCTGGTTTCACCCTCTCCACTATAAAGACAGCCATTTCAGTATAGATCATAACTCTCTAAAAACAAAATCAAAGAAACTAGATTCTTACCTCTAACCTTAAGTAAAACGCAATTCTAAACAGGTCAAGGATTCAAATATAGATCTGATCCTTTGAAACTATAGAAAAAAGTAGGAAGTCTATTTTAATGTTTCTATCTCCCAAAAGATTATTTTCCCTTACTTTAACAACTGACTTTTATGTAACAGATTTTTATGTCTATAATAAATTTTATTTATATAGTGATTATAACAATTATTGTTTAAACTTTTATTTCAAGTTATAGATGTTGAATAAATTTTTCTAGTGTCTCATAGAATATTCTGGCATATTCTTCTTAGTTCTTATTTGATTAATTTCCATAAGAAAAAAAGCAGAAGAATCATCACTTTAAAAATCTCAAATTTCAGGGGCTGGAGAGATGGCTCAGTGGTTAAGAGCACTGACTGCTCTTCCAAAGGACCCGGGTTCAATTCCCAGCACCCACATGGAAGCTCACAACTGTCTGAAGATCCAGTTGTAGGGGATCTGACACCTTCACACCAATGCACATGAAATAAAGTTAAATAAACCATAAAAATATTTTTAAAAATCTCAAATTTTGGTAAATGTAGAGTCTATACTAATTAATAACCAATTAATTCATATCCCATGTTTTAAATAATTGGTACAGTATCCCTTAAGGCACATAAAGTATCTGGGAAGTTTGCCTTTCACAAAATAATAAGAAGGATGACATCCAGTCTATTATAGGCATAAAATTCATTTCTCAACCCTATGGATTCCTGAACATCTCCTACGAATAGAGGATGGAAAAGAAGTAGTGTAGTAATGAGGAGCGGCTGGGTCCCCGCCGAGGAGCAGGCCATGTTTCTGCGTCCAGCGCCCGGCCGGCTCCCAAAATAACCACACAAAAATTGTATTAATTAAATTACTGCCTGGTCCATTAGTTGTAGCCTCTTATTGGCTAACTCTCACATATTATTTTAACCCATTTCTAATAGTCTGTAAGTCACCACGAGGTAGTGGTCTTACCAGGAAGATTCTAACCTATGTGCATCTTGGGCTGGAGAAACACGGTGTCTGCTTCAGTGCCTTCTCTCTCACAGCCTTCCATTTTGTCTACTCTACCCACCTAAGGGCTGCCCTATCAAAAGTCTGAGGCAGTTTCTTTATTCAACCAATGAAAGCAACAGAAATACAGAAGGACCCTCCTACACCAAAGGAGCTTCAAAGATCTGGTTGGAGATATCAGCCTCTGAAGAGGTGTTGCATAGATCTTTCCTTGAGGAATTGCTCTGGAGGAAAGAGTGCATGCTTTTCACAACGTTGGGTTGAATTCTGTATTCCCTTCAGTTTCTTATCTTCAAGGATTCTGCAATTTTTTGTGCCACATAATTTTTCCATGTGTACATGTTAGCCTAGCACGAACTATGTCATTAACAACTTCATTTGTATGTGGTATTGCAAAAAAAAAAAAAAAAAAAAAAAAACCAAAAAAACAAAAAACAAAAAAACTGCTGAATTGTATCTATTCCTTCTCCTACTCGTCTGCTTGAAAGGGAGGCACAGAAAGAACAAGAGACCTACAAAAACTTGCTGCTTTAAAGTCAAATAGTTTTTGATAGACTAGAGGGTTGTATCTTGTACTAAATGGTAAAATTCACAATGGTTATTCATTGGTGGTTGGCCAGTATGCTCAGAGATTAGTCATTCCTTTAGTGCTCTATTTGTTCTGATCAAACACAAACTCACAGATATACAAACATCTTTTGCTGGTCTCTGCTAGATACTGTAATGAATCAGACATATCCAGTAACTGCAAATCATTTTTTTTAATTTTAATTTGCACAAGTCACAATTTCAAATTCAATCACACAGGGTTAAAATCATGGTATCAATAGAGCTAGTTATTTCTTAGAAACAAAGCTTTACTCCCCATTCTTCTTTAGCTACTAGCAGCTTATCAATGTCTTCTATGCCTCACACCAACCTTGCTTTCATTGTTCCAGTTCTTTCCTTTCATTCTAACTTCTTGCCTGGAATGAATCTCTGGAGACTATATCAAAGCTATTAGCATGATCAAGAGAATTTGTCATCTCAACGTCATTAACACAAACCCGACGCCATGCTTCCATCATGATAAAAAGTTAACGCTCACATTTCAAATGTCAGAACACAGACATTTAGGAGAGGTTGATCAGGATCAAGTCTCAGCTTCTCAAGTATATATTAGGAGGGTATTTAAATTAGCCTACAATTGTCGTTCAGTTTTAAAAGTCTTATAGTAATTCAGTTGACAGAAATGATTTGTTAAAACAAATAATACCACTCTGGATTATTCTCCTCATATCCACTAGACACTAAATCATTTGTTTCTTTCCTATATAATTCGTCAATCTCTTCTAACTTTTTTTTACATTTTTTTAATTTTTTTACATTTTCCCTATCCTCATTATTTAACTCATTTAATACATTCCATTGTATTAGACTGCTTTGTCTAAAACATGATCTGATCATGTCACCTTTCTCCCGATTAGAGAAACCTAAAGTTCTGAAGTTAAATTGGGCAGTACTCCCTGTTGTTTATAGAATAAAAGCTAAGTGCCTGAAATTGGTTGGCAAGGTCCAGCTGGTACGTCATAGTCTGCAATCGGACTCACTGGAGAGTGATGTGCTGTGATTAAGCTCTTGGTTCCCCCACTGTACTGAATGTTTCGCAATGCAGAAAGCACACTTCCCCTCGCTCACTATTGAATTTTCAGTGCTTATCCAGCCTGTGACAAAACATACCCAATTTGTTGAATAAAAGATTAAAGGGTTTTTAGAATCATGCCTTTCTCTTTCAATCATCTGCCATTTCATCTAAACAGAAACACGTATGCACATGCAGCCATTCAAAACGCATATGTTAAACTGATTGCTGTCTAGCAACTGATATTCTAGGCTCTTGAATATCACTGTGTTCAGATAATTTTATAATAGCTCTCATTGTTTTCTGTCTTGCTGAGGGAATGCACAAAAATTTAATCTACAGACAGTGCCTAAATTATATCATATCCTAGTGTGAAAGGGTGTGTTTAACAAATACCTAAAAAAGAAAAAAAAAAACCACAGTCAAGGAGCTATAATTATTTATAAAGACTATTTTATGAGGCTGTCACACTTTTAATAGTGTTTCATTTGAACACACACAACAGACTTAGTCGTTTGAAGCAATATATTGACCGTAGTAAACAATTCTGTAATTTATAAGTCCTTGGTGACTAAGCTGGTCACCAAGGAATTTGCAAAGAGTCAGTGTAGATTTCTAGGAAAATGTTTTGAAGAGTATCTGTCCCCAAAACCGTGGTTTTTCTTGATAGACTCAATCACCAGCAATTACAGACGGAGATTCCCACTGAAATGACAGGTCTCTGCTCAAAAAGTCAGGCTCCTTTCCCTGTACTTCACGCCAATTCCCACGCCTCGTACAGGCTTTCCCTCATACGCGGCTCTCCTTAATTTCTACAGTAAATGACTCTAACTTCCTTTTCTACCTTTTACAAGCACGTGTAGTTGCAGCAGGTCCATCCAGATGAACATCCAATAATCCTCTGATTTTACTGTGAGGCGATTGATAAACCTCACCCATCAGCAAAATCATTACAACCATTAGCTTGACTAGATTTGGACAAGAGAAAGCAACCTGTGAACAGGGGCATGTGATGCCACAGTACGGCTAAAGAGGACGAAATTTCATCACAGAAATCCAAAAAATGGCACCAAGAAGTCTTTGAAACATTGAGAATACTATAGACTGGCAAAACAAAAATATTGGTATGTTCTTGGTAATTTTTAAATATTATTTCTATAGTTTTGTTTCTCATATCTGTTGGGGATTAATAGCAAAGTGGTTTAAATTTAAATTATCTCAGCGGAATAACTGCATACTAATCAAGGTAAAAGTGTTGACTACACAGTTCCTAGTCTGCAAGATTGAACATAAAAGGAATTCTGTGGGGAGCATTCTGTGAGAAAGCTAATGAGGTAAGAAGCAAGCAGACTTCATGCCTGAGGCCCACAGGAATCACATGGTTTGACTGACAGAATAGTGATGGAAAATGATCCAAGTACAGAAACTATGGTTTCTCTTTTTAATTTAATAATTTAATTACTTTAAACCTAAACATCAAAAGTATATTGTTTCTTTTGCAGGAGTTGTTTTGGAATGTTTCCTTAGAAGTAAATCATACACATAGTTTATTTGCATTTATAAAGATGAATAGACATATCAAGTAACACAAATGATATAATTTTAAATATATGTATTAAATTTTTGTATTTACATGTGTCATTGATACAAAGCATATATATGAATATATATACATGTATGTATATCAGATTTAAATTTTAAAATGTTCAGAATGGAGAGAGGGCTAGGCTTATCACAAAATATTTCTGAATTTTCAAAATAATTTATTTTAATAAATAGAAAAAAAGTCATTTTAATCAATAGTTCAATAACCTGTAGAAGGTATTGGCTTTTGTTGCATTATTGGTAAATCTGCATTTTCATCTATACTTTATTTCTTCCCTGCATAAAGTGTGAATCTGGAGACTAAATTTTGGTACATGCAATAATAGAAACAGGAAAGGCCCTGGACTTGGACAAAAACCAATCGGTGGTGAAAAGACAGGCAATAAAAGAAAGAAACAAACAAACACAGAATGTGTGAAATGTTAGATATGGGAAAGCTTCTAATCTCTGGCATGAACACTAAGAAGCATGTGAAAATACGCAGTATCAACCCATTGTTGGAACAGCTTCAGAAGCAGTTTTGATTTGTAGATGACTCTGGAGTCTGCTTTAATGTAAATCTATTTGATGTTGAATGTTGACATTGTCTATCCAGAAATATTTGTTCTGATACTCCATATTGTGCCTGGTGGTTTGGGAGCATGCCTTGAATCCCAGCACTCAGGAGGCAGAGGCAGGCAGATCTTTGTGAGTTTGAGACCAGCCTGGCCTATAAAGCTAGTTTCAAGACAGTCAGGGCTACTCAGGGAAACCCTGCCACAATAAACATAACCAAAATAAGGAAACAAGCAAAATACTCCAGCAAACACTCATGTATCACATATTAAAGTGAGTTGTTAAAATACCTTTCTGCTATCAGGTGATGGTGGCACATACCTTTAATATCAGCTCTTGGGAGGCAGAGGCAAACAGATCTCTGTGAATTTGAGGCCAGCCAGATCAACAGAGAGAGTTCTAGGACAGCCAAGTCTCCACTAAGAAATTCTGGTTGATAAATAAATTTAAAAAATTGATAATTATACCTTGTCGGGATTTCTAACACATTGTAATCGTTTTCTAGGGTTTATTTCCAATTTCATTATGACAAAAATATTTTACAATATCATCAGTTCAGCAATATGTGTGAAATTAATCATTATTATACATAACTACTGAACCCTAAAATTCAGAGCTTTATATTTTAAACTAAATTAAGACTGAAAGAACATACTCTGTATACTTTTGTGAAAGAGGAATTATTAATGTGCAAAGTCAAACAATATGTTGACTTACCTTCCCATTCACTGTACAAATAAATTTGCATTATCAATCATAATTCTCATTATTATCTAATAATAATAATAATAATTCTCAGTAAAGTTCCTTCTTTGGAACATAATCACACAGATGATGATATTTCATCATCTAACTATTTCCAAGAAATTTAATTGTTATAAAAATAAATATTTGCCCAATTATTCTCAGAAAGTTGTTTTAATATAAAATGAATGATGATATTTTATGAATAGTAAGTTATGTTTATAATAATTTTGATAATAATTCTATGACTTAAAGAAGACTGTACCAAGTAAATATTTTCAACATGAATTGGAAGTGATAAAATATATAAAATAATATATTTTAAACTAATAAAAATATGAAATAAAAACACATTTTAGATTAAAGGAAACCCAATTTGACCTAAATTCTTGTGAAGTAAGCTCAGTCATTTCATAAAAGATTCTTAAACATAGATTGACTTTCTTCTTTTTTGTTCAAGTGGAAGGGAAGAAGGATAATTTCTACATTTTACTTTTCCTCTGAAGAAACACACACCATTAGATGGCTACCCTTAAATATAATACAAATCTGTGTTTAAAGAAGCTGCTTGGATTATTCATTTTAGAATTATAATGAATATTGAGGCAGTTTGGAACAAGTGAAGACCTTTTTCTTCATATTAAATAAGTGAGGTACAATGGAGCATGTTATCTGCAACATGAGGAATAAGGTCCAGATTTGAATGTACAGCATAATTTGTAGATTAACTAGAATGACCAAAAATAAAATAAAATGAACAAACAAACCCTTAAATTTCCTCTTGTTCTGTATGTGAGCCTGTGAATTTATGATTTGGCATTGATGCCTTTGTGGGCAGCATGATCCTAGCCTACTTCTTTCCTTTCAATCATGAGGCATAGGCAGGTTTTTCAGTAGTTATTATAACATCTGAAAATATATTTTACATAAGAAAGAAAGGTTTTCTAAAATTGTGTGGTGCTCTGTTGTAGAACACTGCAAGCTAAGGTGTAATGGCTCTGCTTGCCTTTTTAACAAAAAGCTTATGTATTTGTGGTTCCCCTACTATCCAGGCCATTGACAGTTTCAGTATGTCTGTTCCCATGATTTACTTAATTTTGTTTTATCAGGCCCCATCACTTATCCATGTTCTCCAAGAATTCAGTTGTGATAGAATGAGAAACTCTTAAGAGGCAAGCAAGAACTATGCTACTATTGATTTTCTACCTCCAGAGTCCTTAGCCACTTCTGTTTTTGTCCCTAGGTAATTCAATATTATAATGGCAACTTGATCAAAATTAAATTAGGCAAAATTAGAAGCCATGATAAATAAAGTAGCAAAAATTGAAGTAAGCATAGGAGGAATAAAATGAAGCAAATAATGCAATAAACATGAGCTATATAAGTTAGTAGCCAGCCACCTTCATACATCCATCCATTCTGCTGAAACACCTGCTGGTAGGGTAATAACACAAACCAAGAAATTCAGAGCACACAAAGTCCCTGTTACAGAAAGGAATATCAGCAATGATATGGGAAAGGATGGTTGTGCAGAATTTGTTGTGTATTACACCCCATAATTGGTATGTATTGAATGATTCTGGAGTAGACTTAGAATATCCATTAATGTGTATTTAAAGTTCTAAAATAATCACTAAAAATATTCTAAAATCTGAAAGGCAACTGGGAAAATAACATGAGAATAATGAACGGTATGCTACAAAATATGTAAAAACTTCACATTTGGGATTTATATTACCATATTGGTGGATTTGTATCGCTCTTAATTTGTCAAACATCATATAATATGAGAAGGCATTTTCATACTCAATATCACCTGGGATTTTTAATTGATTGCTTCAAAGAGGTTCGTGAGTTTATGTTTTGTATTTTGGAATATCTGTGTATATTTATGCTTTGGAATTTGAACCAAAAATATGTATTATTTTAGGTTCACTGATGGTAACAAGGTCACTCCTTGGTTGAGAGCCATTATTGATAATATATTAGGGAATTTATGTGAACATCTATACATGCTTTTCAATTTTACTATGGTTTTAAAAACCTGTTCTAAAGAAATGTTTTTGTTTCTGTTTTTAGAAAGTGACCTGGGAGATATAATGCACACATTTAATATTTACCAAGGCCCAGAAGTCAACTCCAAGTACCAAAATTAAAAACATGACTTACAGGCTAAAGAGATAGCTTGTCTGTTAAGAGACCTTGCTGCTCTTCTAAAGAAACTGAAATGGGAACAGAGTCCTCACTTCAGGCAACTCAAATTCATCAGCTCTAGAGAAGGAGACACCCTTTGTTGGCCCATTTGAAAAGCACACAGATGGCATTGTACTTACACACAAATGCACACATATAATAAAGTAAAGAAAATAATACATCTTTAAAGATATTATATACTAAAAATATCACAGATTATTAATTTCAGGAGGCAATACAAATTCTCTCAGTGATTCGTGAATTATTTTAATGAAGTGTGAACCAATTCAAACATATTATTGACACTAATCAGAAAATTACAAAAAATACTAGTAGTTGAAGATGAGCTGAGTATGTAAATCTAAATAACTATGATATGAAATAGACATATATATATATACATGTGCTTTATAGGCAGAAACAATATTTTTATATTTTTATATGTTTTGCTCTTCCAGTTCTTCACATCATTACTAAAACTTGAATAATCTTTAATAGAATTGGTACAAACTTAAACCAATTTTGAGTCGAGCTTTAACAAAAATTGTAGAGGTATTTTCTTTCCTTAGAATGCTGAACTAAGGTAACATGTACAGTTACTTGAAGGCTAGATGTTATGTAAATTCTAGGTGGCTTTAGTGGATGGGCCTTGCAAGAGAGAATTAATGAATGTTCCATATAGATTCCAGTTCTTTAATCTAGAGCATCTTGATTTGATTCTAATGACTTTCCCAACAAATCAAAGACAAATATAGAATGGGCTGCAAAATGAGATAATTCACAAAGTCATCAAAATACTGAGAATATATGTATATTGAATCACTCACATAATTATAAGTAGGGATATAGAATAATTACAAGATGGATAGTGGAAGAAAATAACAGTAATAATTATGTCATACTTCAAATAATTTTATTACATACAACTATCAAAATTAAATAGTCAAGTATCTACCTTGATAAAGTATATAAGTTTTCTAATTTCAATCATTATCATTCAAGAGCATAATAGATTGTTTATTTTTATTAAAGAACACTACAAAATTTTCCTTTTCTTCTAATAGATTTTCTAGCTACAGTTTATCTATAAAACTTGCCAAAGTTTATTTTCTTTATGTCAGCAGATAGTCAGTAGTCAGTCTACTTATATAGGAGAGAGTTCAACATTTTTTTCTAAGAGGCATGTAAAGACTGTGATGTGCCATTTTAAATTTTAGGTATTACATAATATTACATCATTATATGAATTCCATAGAAGTACTTGAATCACAGAAATACTATATACTACAACATAAGCAAATGACACTATAAAAAATATAGCATTTGTCAAAAATCTCAAGAGAGATTTGAATAGAAAACAGAAAACACACACATATCTTCTGGAAAGAGTTTATAATGAAAAACATCCACGAGTTTATTAAATGCCTCTCAAGACCACGTCACAAAGGGGAAATCAGTCTTATAGAAAGCCATACCAGTATAAGCATTGGAGTACAGAGAGTAACTAAAGAATAACAAAATGAGACGTATAAAATGAACTGAAGGAAACAAGCTCCTCAACTATGTGGTTTCTCGAAGGCACAGAGCAGAGGGACAGTCATGCATTCTTCTAAGAGAAATGACCTTGCTATCCAATAAGATGAAATGTGGTAGAATGAAAGCATGAGTATGGTAATTTCTTTGATCGCCGGATGAGAATGAC
>JAQHUG010000028.1:3634022-3647262 GCA_028555095.1 Dicrostonyx torquatus | reverse complement strand
ATTACAAAATAAAGCATATTAAAATTATACTATACATTTCTACCTTGCAAGCCGGTATAGAAAGATCTAATTTCACTCTAAAGGAAGCAGGTGATTAAAAAACCCAGAGAGAGATTTTACAGTAATTTATTACCTTTAAATTTTTAAATGCTAATGAGAATTAGCATTGCCAGATAATGGATGATGGGGAAAATGCTTAATTAAACCAGTCTCTATATTTTAAAGATGTTTTGACCTCAGAATGGAAATCAGAGTATAAGTTGCATTGGGGAAGAGGTTATACATTTGTTTCCATAGGAGAAGAAAAGCTAAGGATACCTTCAAAATTGATTAAAGATTAGATTCAAACAGGAGCAACCACTTGATTAAAAGAGGTGATAATTCAACCAACACTTTGGCCATTCAAACTAAACTAACTTATCAGTCTAGTGAATGCTTTTCATTTGAACAGAAATAACTCCTCAAAAATGAAACACCCCAAAGTTGGTATTGGTATAGGATTTTGGTTTTGTCTTTCCAGGACAATGAAATGATTCAACTAAGGATCCTGATGATCACTTGAAAATGAGTCATCTGAAAAAAAAAATCCAGAGAAATATCCCAAAAAAAAAAAAAGTGAATTGCCCTATTTTATAACACATTTCCTACATAATGAAATTATGTAAATCCTTCCATAGGTTTTTGTATGATGTTTTCTACAGACATATAAGTTGAATGGTCTTTTTGTAGTCCCAGTTTGATTAAAATTTAAGGCTGGCTTTGGATTGGGGGCATGGCTCTCTCCTTCTCTAAACCTCAGCATGCTTGGTAAAGGAAAATCCAAAATACCTGTCTAATGTCAGAATAGCCACCTGATATGAGACAGAAAAAAAATTAAGGGCTATTCTATTGCCACTAATCTCATAATTATTTGACTCTTCAAAACTTTTCTTAAGTTATAACTATCTAAATAATTATTAAATTATATATATTCATATATACATGTATATGCATATATGTAACGTTTTTTCACAAGAGTAATGAAAATGTAGAGTACTAAATAATTACAGAAAAAGGTTTCATCTAGCTTCCTGTACATGATTTTTGGTTTGAGTTTATATCACACAATTAATTAATTTTTTGTACTCTGGATGTACTTAACAGATTGTGGTCCTTTAACTTCTTCAAGACCTGTTGATATGACATTTAAATGTTTAAACTTTCTGCAATAAAACATAACCATTCATAACAGCAACTTTTGAAGTCTCCAAGAGGAGGATGGGACCCCATAAAGAGGATTCCACCTGGATTGTGGTAACACCACTAAGCTATCAGAGCCAAAGGATTGGGTTTGCACTTCAAACTGCTCAGAACAATTTCAAGATGGCTATCTGAGAAGTTACAGCCTCACATACCATTTTAGCCAGGATTTGAGAAAAGCCATGCACCTTTCCATTACAGAGAGACTGGAAAACAAATGATACAGCTAGCTCTCTCAAAACCTGACAATGGTGTAGGAGGGCCCTTTTTTTTATTTCTGTTGCTTTCATTGTTGAATAAAGAAACTGCCTTGGCCTTTCGATAGGGCAGCCCTTAGATGGGTGCAGTAGACAGAACAGAAGGCTGGGAGAGAGAAGGCACTGGGGCAGATGCCATGTTTCTCCGGCCTGAAATGGATGTAGGTTAGGATCTTTCCCAGGAAGTCAGCACCCCATTGTGATACACAGATTACTAGATATGGGTTAAAATAATATGTAAGAGTTAGCCAAGAAGAGGCTAGGGCTTATGGGCCAGGCAGTATTTGAATGAACATATTTTGTGTGTAATTATTTTGGGTATAAGTTAGCTGGGACCAAAAGCAGGCCTGTGGCCGGGAGCTGGGAGCCAGGAGCCGGGGAACACAGCACCCACTGCCTCTCATGCAACATGACAATAATCGCAATTTTTTCAGGGTGCCCTAAAGATGCTGTCATGGCTAGAAAATTGTAAATAATTTTAGAAATATGATGCCCACATTCCCAAGACGTGGGGTGGGTGGTTTTTGGTCATTCAGTGGGTTATGGATAGTTGTTACCATTTAGAGGGTTTGGTTGTAATATGTTATTGGCATTATTCAGGAAAAAAATCTAAGCAAAGGAGATGAGATTCACAGATGTGTTTCTAAAAAATGGGAATATCAAAATTATAGGACAAAAGCCTAGCTTACTGCATCTACTTTTAAACCTTAGAAGGAGCTATTAGTCTAAAATGTTTTACATTTATATGGATTTTTACATACTGATACAAATTTCAAGTCATTTATGTTGTACTGAATAAATGTTTCAACTCTTGTTACAAATATTTTTGTATATTGATACAAATATAGGGCTTTTTTTGCTAGAACATACTATATAGATGTTTCTACTCCTGTTTAAGGTAGTGTGCCTATGCAGCTCATTTAGCAGTGTAATATAAGTTTTTAGTGCTTGAAAGCTATTTTTATAAAATATCTAGAATAATAGAGAAATGCAGGTAAGTAATTAGTCACCTATTACTGTCAAACTTGTAGTCATGTTTTGTTTGTTTTCAGGGCCAAACAGAGATATATTTGACATAGACAGGTCATCTTCAAACACTTCAGAGGTCTACAGAATATGGAATTGGAGCTGTTTTAACAATGTAAGGCTTTTTGTGACAATGAAAAATGTCTGCTTCTGGCAGCACCAATCTACTTCAGAGAAGATGATATAGATATGGAGTTTTCTTTCATTATTGTAAAAGTTAGACACTGGACAGAAACTGTCCTTGCCTCAACTACTGACAGTGTGTTGTTCATACTGGACAAGCAGGACATTAAAGTAAGTGACTGTGGAACTTTGCTAAGACCAGGCAAGCCAGTCCTTCAGAAATTTGCTCCAGAGAGAAGTGTGTTAGATATTCTCAGTCTGTAGGCCAAATAAGGAATGTCCCAACAATATAGAGGAACCTTGGGTAACTCTTCAGGCAGCTAGCTGTTTGTCATTTCATAAATTTGGAAGTTGTTTACTCTGCATTTTGTATTTTTACAGGTAATATTTATATCCTTTGTGGGTCTCTGGTGGAGTTAATAGTATTAGTTTTCCTTATGATCAAATTTCAAAAAAAAAACTCACTAAAGAGGTGTTAATTGGATAACATTGAGAGACATAAAAGACTAGCTTGGTTTGATAATGAAGATAGGATATAAAGTGAATTAGACACAGAATTTGGACTCACCTTTGTAGAACAGATAATTCAGCATTTTCTCTGAATTTGATGAATGCAAAAGGACTAAACATAGTTAATATAATTCTTTACTGTATAGATTTGTATACCTTATGTGAATATATTTGTATATAGCCATTCTACATATTGCATACAACTTTAGTATGTTATTTTAAACCTTCCATTTTTAGTTAGAGAAAAAGGAAGAAATGTTGTGTTATACTTTGATTAGATTCTGACAATAACATTTGTTTTGAGTCACAGGACAGAGCTAGCCACTAGCTGAACAAAATTAACCACAAAGTTTGTAAAGGACTGAGGACAGATAGGAGACAGAAAGTAATAATGTGGGGCAGAGAGAGGATCTCAGTCTTTTGGATTGAGGACTGGAAGAGAAAGGAGGTCAACTGGTGGATTCTCCATTGCTTCTCTGATCATTCAGGTTCTTACCCCAATATCTGACTGAAAAACTTAAAAGTATGAAGGCTAGTTACTGTGTCTCAACCATGAGAAAGCAAGGAAATATAATAGCTCAGCTCATTTTTGTTTGTTTTTATCCTGCCCACATCCTAAACACATTTGTCCCTTCTTCTTCGATTTTAGATGCTTCTTCCCCCCTCAGTTCACCTCATCTATGTGAACTCCCTTAGGCCTGCTCAATGTGTGTTTCCTAGGTGATTCTTGCTCCTGTCAAATTACCAATATTAATCTTAATTTAATGGGAAATCAAAAGCACATGTCTGGTATTTGATTTAAAAATGTTTATATTAAAAGTATAAATACAGGTTCTAAATCCATGTAATTCCTTATTATCTACATTACATAGGAACTTAATAGATTTCATTGAAATATATTCTACCACTACAGACTGAAATAGCAATCTATTAAGTTATTAATTCTATATGAATATTTATTTATAAAACTATAGAACCTAATTTTATACCTTCATATAAATTATAGTTAAGGATAAATCAAATGAAATATTTCTTTCTTTCAACTTCATAATTAATGCCAAGCAGAAAACTCATACATATTCCCATGTATTTCCATCTTGATGGGACCACATAGTGCTTGATCTTTGTTGTATTTTCTTTCCTGCTTCATTGTTGTAATTTGAATTCTAAAATTGCACCCTGTCTCCCAATGTGGATGTGAAGGACACCAATGAATAAACAACTTAGGAGAATATGCTTACATAAATAATACATTCAGCTGATGAAGACTCTGTAAAGGAAGCTCTAATGAAAACTACAGACTCAGACAGCTCTATGTTTCTGGGAAACTAAATAAGCTGGCTATACTCTGAGTCGTTGCAGCTAATTAGACATCTGTTGAAAGCACAGCAGAGTAAAAGACAGTGTGTTTCAAATATTTTGCATTATGTAGATGACAGAACCTTTAATAAAGCAAGCAACAAGGGGACTAAGGCTAGTATTTTATTGACAATTAAATATGAATAATTTTTCTTGTAAGGAAGGCAATTCAGAAAATCAGTCATAAGCAAGCAGGGAGCATCTATAAAAATAGATTCTTAAGTAAAAGGAACAGAAAATAATAATTAACTTCAAGAAGGCAATGCTTCTAGTAACTCAGAGAAATATTTATGTCATTGTAAGAATAAGAAGCTGAAAAATATTATACAATGTGATGATTGAAGTTAACTTAACATAGTATGAGAACAAAATAAGTATTCTAAATATGCATATCCCTATATAAAATATATAGTATGCATATACATAAATACATGCTCTAGGAACATAAATTTTATTTCTGTAATTTATTTATATTATATGTATATGTATACATGCTCATACACTTATATGTACGGATACAGATATTCACCACATGTTAAACAGTCTATTCAGCAGAAGTACAATGACTTTTCTTTGTTGTCCTTAAAATATTGACCTACTCTATGATGTAGAGATTCACTTTATTTCTCATGTTACTTTCTACATGAGGAACATTTACATAGGATGTTTGTTGAGTAATAAGTCTCCTACGATGAAGAGACTGTGAACTGTATTGACCTTGGCATTTTCTGACTACTCTGTAGGCTAAATTGCAATCAATGCGCATATGAGATGACCTAAGATTTTATACAACGATTCTCTTGACTCTTTGTCAGTAATGGTTAACTTTATTTTATTTTCTTCATAGTATAAGGTTGGTCATTTTTGCCACATACCCAGCCACACATTAAAGTCTTTCCAATCCCTCCTCCTCTAAATGAAAACCTTGTCAACAATCCTCCCCCTACACAATTCTGCATCTTCTTGCATTGGACGACTGAGATTAAATAGAGTTATTTTCATAACCATGAATGGGGAGTTATTTACTTGAACTGTTTTGAATACGACAAAAATCATTCTTCTTTTAGCTTTGTCACGTTTTTATCAAACCCTTTAAGTTCAATAAAATATTCTAATTTTTATATGCCATAAAAATGCTTGCACTGCATATTTTATTTTATTTACATTTGTCTAATATGCTCTATTTTAATAACTTATTTTTAAATCTGTTTGACAACTACATAGTTTATTTTCTTATTATTGTCACTCTTCAAATTTTGTATCATATTGAATCTGAGAATCTTTATTGTGAACAATAAATTTCATTCTTCAAGGATATTCTGCTTATTAATAATCTTGTGTAATTATCTCTCAATATTGCTAACACCAGAGGAATTATAAAATATAAGTTAGTATACTGAGATATCTTTGTCTAAACATTTTTTTTCTTTTATTCAAAAAAAAAGAACTAATACTGATACATTTCCAGGGCTAATCACATGTCTGACAGTACATGGAGATTAAGTGTATATATGCAGGACTCTAGTTTCAAATGTTTAGTTGGTAAATGATGTCGTCCCACCCATCTTTTCTTCTCTTCTGTCCACACACGAATGTACCTCACACAATGTATGAATATTCCCTCATGCATGAGAATACTGAAGATCCACAAACCTCTGCCATCAAGTGAGAATACTTGACAAAAGAGTCATACTAGACCAGTCCCATTCTCTTGCACTATCACCTCATTTCCACATGACCTTTGGAGACCAGCTGTGAAGTCCAAGGGATTATTCCTATCATACTTTAATTTCCAATCAATATGGTCTATGAATAAAATAATAAAAGCATTTAATGTCATAAAAAGTACATAAATTTCACAGATATCATAAAGCTACGATTGATAGCAAATCATTCATTGCTTTATTAACTATGAATGGTAATCTCTCAAGATAAATCAGGAATGAAACACTAAAACCTCATCTACACAAAGTGTCACAATGATTTCAAAAACCTCTTCCCCATCTATTCTGACATTACACATATTTCTAGTGACCCTTGTAAAAAAACAATTTTCATTTGATATGTAAAAATATCTTCTATTTGCATATAAAATTGATGGGGAAACTCTGTCAACCAATCACATCTAATTAAGGATTGGTAACCTGAAACCCAGGAAGAAAGACTGGGAGGACCCAGGTTCTCTCTCTCTCTCTCTCTCTCTCTCTCTCTCTCTCTCTCTCTCTCTCTCTCTCTCTCTCTCTCTAGGCCTGGCTCCCGCGGGACAGATAGGAAGTCGAACCCCCCACTCTTGTAGTGTGAATTTCCCCTTATAACCATTAAAATGTAATTGTTATTTTTGAGTTGGCCTGGTTATTTATTGTACCGACCTATTTTACAACATAAAATATTACAAAGAAACACCATTTTACATAACTTGTATATGACATTGCACAATTAAGCAAAAAGATCCAAAGGTTTGCAGTGTTTTCTTATATAAGATGTTAGGCACATCCTTTGATAAAACACCCATACCCTCCTGCCTTTAACTGCTCTCAAACACCATTCTGGCAACAGCATTCATGGTTACTCCACCCTATGCTTTCTCATCCAGATTGTTTTTTCCTCCTTATTTAAATGTATCCCTGTCACTGTTTAAACACAATGTAGTTTATCAATGTAACTATGGGACAAGGCTAGTTCAGGCACCTTTTCCTCTGCTGCCAAAGTACCTAGCTGGGGACGTCCCCATGGACACGTGGGATCCCCTCTACAGCCAAATAGCTTGCCAATCCTAAAATGACTCCCTTAATGTAGATACTATAATTGTCCCATAGTCACATTGATGAATATCTTGATCATCACCACAGAAATTTCGTCCAATTGATGGAGATAGAGACAGAGACACTCATTCACTTCAGAGCAATGGACTGAGCTGCCAAGGTCCAGAGCAAAAGGAGGGAGAAGATGAGCAAGGAAGTCAGGACAGTGAGGGACTGGCCCACCAACCGAGACAGTTTGCCTGATCTATTGGGAGCTCATCAAATCCATCTGGACCAGGACTGAATGAGCATATGATCAAACCGGACTCTCTGAATGTGGCTGCCAATGGGGGCTGACAGAGAAGCCACCGATGGCTCTGGGAACTGTCTCTTCTGCATGTATTGGCTTTTTGGGAACCTAGTCTAGTTGGATTCACACTTTCCTGGGTCAGGATGGAGGGGGCAGGCCTTGGACTTCCCACAGGGCTGGGTACCCTGCCCTCTCTTAAGGAAGCAGGGGGAGGGAGGAAGGGTAGTGGGGGAGCAGGAGAGGACTGGGAGAAGGGGAGAAAGTGTAAATTTTTAAAATTAAATTTAAAAAAACACAATGTAGTTTGATCCTTCTAAATAAGAAAAAGATCACAAACAAGTTTATTTTGTTTCAGTTTCCTTGTTAGTCTATTTTATGCCTCTCCTTCCCTAGGACACACTTACGTGTGTGTGTGTGTGTGTGTGTGTGTGTGTGTGTGTGTCTAGTGAGTATAATTTAAAACTTTCAATTCTTTTAAAAATTAAAGAATCTCTAAGTCACTTTTCTCTATTATCTTTATTAATATAACTATATAATACATGTTTCTTTCAAGGAAGATGAAGTGGAATGATGTACCAAATAGTCAACTAGCTTAATTTCCTATTTTTCCTTTTATCAGAAATATATTTGTCTCCCATTAAAACTGCATGAGAAGACTGAATATTTCCATGGGTATTGATTACTTCCAACACATGTAATAGAGGGTAATTAAAAACAAATCAAAACGCCAATAGAATCTCATTAGAAATAAAAAATCAGAAAAGAACACAACATACATGTCTGGTATATCTATCATTTTGAGTAGTCATATTCAACATGTTATTTCAGAAATTTGTACATCTTTTAATAAACAGTTAAAGGTGCACGTGTCTTCAGAGTGTCACCTTATTGAAGCCTACTGTGTGTTTGTAACGTCATCTCATTAACATAACTTGTGAAAACTTGGAGTTTCCATTTCTTAGTATTTAATTATAGCAAACACAATAAATATGCATGTCACTAATTTTGTGACAAGTTTTACCTCATAAATCTTGAGGTAAGATTGATGATTTACATTGTGGACACAAGCTAAAGGACATAAAGTGTATTATCTTAGGTAAACACAGAAAATCCTATTGACAGTTTTCTCTAAAGCAACTATTCCCACAGCACTGAAAGTAATTCTTGGCACACAGCAGAGCTCAACTTCTGAGGTGTTTTGTAGACTGGAAGCAGAGACTACAGGGACCTAGAGGAATCTCCCAGTTTCTGACACAGCATACTGAACCCCTGATATCTACAAGAGTTGGAAGAAAGCAGAATTTTTGTCACATTTTCAATGTCACAACCTTGGACAACTCAAAGCAGTTAAGCTCTCCAGATGGGCACCTGGGATAAAGTGATGGAACGCTACCAACAGAAGAATCTAGTCTCAACAAGGAGGCATTCCAAAGGCAAAAATCTGCTACCAAACCGAGAACAAGCTTGTTCAAACAAACAGCAAACCTGATGAAAAAACCCAGGATATAAGGAAACCTAGGAGGAGGAGGGCATGTGTGGTTTGAAGCTGTTGGACAATTTGATATTTATCACTGTTAGAATAAGTTATGTTTTTTTACAGAGTATTAATGCTTATTTTGGGTAAATTTTTGTCTCATGCAGAAAACTCTGAAGAAATCAAAGGGACATCAATAAGCTTTAATTTTGGTTTTAGTTTCCTTTTATGCAGCTCTGATAAAATGATCTCACAAAAGCACTGTGTCTCTTTCACAGTTCCAGTTTACATTCCAGACCGAGTGGGGAGACAAGATGGAAGAACTTGAAAGGATCATGTTTGCAAATAAATGCAAAGAAAGATGAATGCAAGCATGGTAATGGTTAACTGATTGTATACTTTTCATTCAGTCCCAGGTCAAACCAATGAAATGGTGCCACTCAAGCAAGGTGGGTCTGATCACCTAATTGACTCAAATGAATAAATATGGCTATAAAACAATTTATTAAGATAATTCCTCATTTAGTTTCTTCTCAGGTGTGTCTAGATTGTGTCAAGTTGACTAAACGCATCATTCTAGATGTCTACAAATTATATTCATACGTTTATCTATGTGATGCAGATTTGCAAACTCGAAACAATGCATGTACAATCATGTTTGCCTTTGGAGAATCACTAAGAGTATGACCAAGCACTTGAAGTGCCCAATGTTAATTCAGAAGATCAATTTGAAAGTTCTTTGTCAGGATTGACATTTAAAAAATAAATTTTTAAAAATCTGACTATAATGAGGGAAAACATTTACTCTAAATCAAAATTCGAGAACTGAGTCCACATGGCATAGGTAAAGGCTTCAGGATAAAGAAAAGTGTGATAGAGGCAGCAACATTAACTCCATGCTTTTTCAAACTGATATTGAAGAAAGAAATTACTACCCTTAAAATGAAAGAGGCTCTACTACGTGGAAGAGATTGACTGACCCGAGTTTGAGAAAAGGTGTTGATGTCTATTCTTAGCTATTGAAGGAATTTCACAGCAATGGGGAAATGAGGAGCAAAAGACAGAAATGTTCTAAGGCAATTACTTAGAACTGCATGTTCTTTAACGTAATCACAAAGTAAGAACTGAAATGAGAACAACATGCAGTGACTTTCAAAACCTAAAAAAAAGAAGAACAAGCAAAACCACAGAGCAGTAAAACCTAAATAGGCATGAAATGCTATGGGAATCTGCTGCTCAGCCTTAGGACGTTGACTAGAGACACGTTTGTAATGCTAAATCTGTATCATTTGCGATTAAATGTTCTACTAACTATTAGGAATGCATAAAAATACATTAGAGTGGCTTGAAAGTGAACCCCCTCTTTTCAATTTAAGAAGCCAATAATAGACAAAAGTTGTATTTTATTAATTCCTACAGAATTTCATACACCATTTTGATCATGTTCACACTTAACTTCTCCCAAATCCACCCCCACATCCTTATACATAAAATGTCAGGTCCCCCTTTTTTAAGTTTAATAAACCACAATTTTTGAACAATTCATATACTTGTGGGTATGGGCCCATCCACTGGGGTATGGGAGACTTTCCAGGTCCACACTGATTTTCCCTGGACCAGAAGACTTTCTCCATCACTCCTCAGCTAGGATCAGAGACACATGGTCTCCTTCCCACTGTGTAAGGGATAAGTTGACCAGCTTGCTCACGTGTCTATCATTTTCAGACAATGGAATCTGCTGTTAACTTCATGAGCACGGCAGTTCTGTCATGTCCAGAGGCTACTGCTTCACTGTGATCCTCCCTGAACTTTGGCTTTTGTAATATTTCTGTCCTGTTCCACAATGGTCTCTGAGCCTTTGAGGATGTGATACAAGAATATAATTTATAAATGAGTATACCACAGTTGTTTTCTGCATTTTTGTCATTGTGTATTTCTGCAGTTACTACAATCCAATATACAAAGAAAATCTCTGATGAGTTATGCGATCTTCACTAAACTTTGGGGAGGGAGATCTGGAGTTAGAGGACAATGTTATACTATATCCACAGGAAACTGGTCAGAGGTTCATACCTGGAGCCCGTGAGCTCTTCAAACATTAGTTCTTTGTTAGATTTGCAGTACCAGACATGTATTTCATCCTGTAGATTATGGGTACCTTTGAAGTTGGACTAAATGCATTTTGCATTATTACTTACACGGCTATAAGTCTGTGGGGCAAGGGACGGGAATGTGGTGGTTTGAAGCGACACTATTAGGACGTCTGAGCTTGTTGGCATAGGTATGGCCTTGTTGGAGGAAGTGTGTCACTTTGGAGGTGGGTTTTGAGGTATTATTATATGCTCAAGCCAGATCCAGTGTGATAGCCTTCACTGTATCAAGATCTAGACCTCTCAGCTCCTTCTCCAGCACCATATCTGCTTGCAGGACAACATGTCCCACCATGAGGACAATAGAGTAGACCTCTGAAACTGTAATCTTGGCCTAATTAAATGTTTTCATTTTTAAGACTTTCTAGGGCCATGGTGTCTCTTCACAGCAATAAAATCTTATCTAATACTGGTTAAAAGAAAGCAGAAAATATATCTTTAGGTGAAAAAGTAACCATTTCAGAGGCTGGAGAGCTTTGTCAAGTGAATTCAGCAATATTTCAAATTTCGAAGATGACATTTTAAGGTAAATATAATGTACAGTTTTATTTTACTCATTTGAAAGGATTTGAGGCATAGACTACTTTTTAAAAACTCATGTAATATCATACTTACCAAAGCACAAATCTGTAGTCTATAACCCAATCTGTATTTTAAGAAGTAGTTCTCTTATAAGAAGCAATATAGCATGGACAAAGGTTGTATTTATCAACCAATTGAGTGTGTAGCATTCTTTTCTTATCACTGATTTCTCTAAATTATTCTTAGAATTTTCAATGCTGAGAAAAAGTAGCAGGCAGGGTATCATTAAGCTTCTCTCGGCTCTGCAACATATGGCCGGATGAGCACCATCTGGTCAAAACATTCTGAATGAAAAACTTCCCTGGCACAGCTTTTGTGGAATATTGGCTGCTGGACTAAATGGTATTAAGCTAGGCTATGTTGAAAATGCCCTATCAGTTAGTAGAATGTTGTGACACAGCACCACATTTGGCCTTATTAAAATTTTCTAATTCAAAACACTGGAATGCTTTAGATACAAATGACAGAAACCTACAGTGGGTCAACTCATTCTTTACTGTCTTGGTGCATAGAATATGTATGGGGCTTGTTAGCATTTGCTAAATTCTAAATATTCATAATACCCATAAAATGAATATGGAAATTGTGTCTATGCTATTGCTCATCAGAATAATAGTAAACTGGAGAGCAAAATTTTCTCAAAAAAGTAATTTCCAGAATGTTGTTTGTGAGAATGTTATATTTGAGATGACAAAAGTGAACAAACATTTATACATTGAATATAACAAGCAATATATATTATATGCATCCTAGAAAATAGAAATTTTTGTGTCTCAATAATTTTAAATAATAAAAATAATCTATGAGTAAATACCAACAATTATTGCATTGTTTGTTACCTGGAATTCTTGTCAATCATAACTTAGTCCTCTGTTAGCATAGTTCTGAAGAAACGCCAACATATAACCTATTGCCTTCAACTTAAGAGCCCAACATGTTGCTCAGAATAATGTTCTTTTAATTAAAATTTAGCAAGCTCCTGGAAATTAATTGCATACAAAAATATAAAGGAAAACAGTTAGAGAAATGCATTTGCCAGGAATTGCCTCTACAGCAAAGAGTGGTTTGAAGTCTCACTTCTCTTCGGCTGGCCTTTGTGTGTAGGCTTTTCTGTACATGCCTGGGGTATCACACTTGCATTCACTTGCTTTCTGATTTTCTGTATTACCAATATTGAAAACTGGAATTTCTTTCAATAACTTGCACTGGAATTTATTTATATTTATTGAGCTATTGCTTTTTTCTGAATCTTTTTTTTATTCTTTTTTTCAATTTTTTATTTTATTATTTATTTATTTTTATTACAATAAAAATTTACATTTACTCCACTTGTTCCCGGCCCTCCCGCTCCCCCCCCCATCCCACCGCCCTCCCCCTGCTTCCTTAAGATGGGGCAGGATACCCTGCCCTATGGGAAGCCCAAGGCCCTCCCACCTCCATCTCGGTCTAAGAAGATGTGCATCCATATA
>JAQHUG010000028.1:3620565-3631892 GCA_028555095.1 Dicrostonyx torquatus | reverse complement strand
CCATTTTTACTATATTGATCCTACCGATGATGACTTTATATCTTATATTAATGGTTCTGTGATATTCATGTTCAGTACCATTTGGCAAAATGTAAAAAGTTCATGATTTTTCATGAGTAATTCAAAGTATATATGTCTGTCTAAACATATAGTACATAGACTTATATGTATTATATATGAAATAGAGGTAAATAAATAAAAACCCAATTTTATGTTTTTCTAAAACTGTGTTATTTTACCCTCATACATTCTATGACTCTGTAGGCTTTCTTTCTTTCACCTCAATTAGGACTTGCCTGCTTTACCCATTTCCTCCCTCCAAGTGACTTTTATGCTTCAATTACCTGCAAATTTATTAAAGCAGCACAACTTATAAATACATTTTAAATATTGCACTCATAAATATGTATAGTTTTCAGCTCTCACCAAAATTTTTTTTCTTTGCAAAAGAAAGGGATCATTACAGAACCACACCTATTCAAAATTCAATGACCATGGTTTGGACATTCCCTGCTAAGTAGTTCTGTGTGTAGGATGTGCACCTACTATCTATACTATGTGTCCTGAACCTAAAGGTCAAGCAAAATCTGGAAAAAGGAAAAGATTGTCAGAGTCACAGAATCAAGAGGGACACTGTGACAGTATATCTTCTGGACTTTTCAAAGAAGTTTCAGCATGATTTCTCTAATGATTTTGTTTATGAATGCATAAACAAAACACGAACAATTTATCTAAAAAAAAAAAAAAACTATGGATTGCTGAAATCATGAGAGAGACTTTTCCCCAGGGAAAATTCTTCCTAATTTGTTGACCAACACCAAACATAACTGAAAGTGACTTTCACTCAATGTATTTACAGTGCAATTTGTTAATTACACATACAATTTGTTAATTACACATACACATACACACACACACATAGAGAGAGAGAGAGAGAGAGAGAGAGAGAGAGAGAGACAGACTGACATAAAAATGATTTAAGTAGTGTTCACTACTTTAAATCTAAAACTACAAATAATATCAAAGTACATATTAGCATGCAGCTTTTAAGGATGTCTGAGAGAGCACAATAGGAAGCTGGAGAGGGAGGAGCATTATGGATTGTCATCCATTAACATATGCTGAACTTCAAGTTGAGTTCTGATGGACAGTAGGAAAATTTCTAACAATAAAAGGAAGTGGGCAGTTATTCATCTATACATTTATAGTTAGCATTTGTGTCAGATGAAGCTATAAGAGCAGTCAAAGTGTAGTAGAAGGCAGGAGGTAGTGAACTAGGAAAAACCAAAGAATAATAGAGGTTTATTGTTGTTTGAATGTTTGCTCACTTATGCCCACTCCTCTAAACTGATTCTTCAGTTAGGGTTTCTTGTAGAGAAAGGAGCATGTAAAGGGTTTGGTTACAGCACAGCCCCTGTGGTGGTATGTCTCCATGAATCTATCTTGATCGTGAATTTTATATACATAGAAGAAGTTAGCACAGGAGAAAATAATGGCAAAAAAGTAGAGAGGCCATTTTATTTTACCTAAAATTAGAGAATCAGAAATGGTTACACATTTCTATAGTCTAAATTTCCTCTGACATTTTATGAAGACTATATAAAACTTTCCAGTTTGCTCACAGGATTGAAAATCACCATATCAAAGTTACAAATGTTTAACCTGATTAAATGCCAAGTGCTATTTATAGTATTAGTTGTATTGTCTTCAGCTTTGTAAGTTTGGTTTCTTAATTCTTAAATAACTTTTCACTCCTTTCTACTCTGTTGTGTCCTTCATCATCTTTGGAGACCAGCTCACATAAATTCTTTTTTGATGACTTTCCTAGATGAGGGTATATTTTATAAGATAATGATGACTGTCATTTTGAGCAATTCAAGTTCAATTTTAGGAAGAAGGAATTTCAGCAGTTAAAAATGCAAAATGAGGATCTTAATGAAGATCAAGACTGAATAGATTGAAGTGGAATACTTTAAATAGAGGTGAACGTGGGAATAACTCATGTGGAAAGGATATCTAATTGAAACCGTGAAAAGGAAAGAGAAAGACATCAGTGGTGAAATGATAGCTTTGAAACAACTAAAGTTTAAATCGCTAAAAATGCCGAGTAATACAAAATATTTTTTGAGTTTCCATATTGAAAATATTTTAAATATTTCTTTTTAATTGGGGAAGAGTAGTACTTATGTGATTATTTGTCACTTCGTATTGAAGAGACAAGCATTATTCATCAGTATGCAGATCCCTGTCAAAAGATACGCTCGGGCTAATACGACATATCTACCTTCCTGTGCTCTAGTGTGGATGGACGCCTTAAAGAAATCACACACTAGTTCAGAATTGAGAAATAGATGGTTATTTATTTAGGGGTATACGCACAAATCAGAATCTTCTGTTTTAACAGAGATCAGAAAACTAATCCTGCAACTGAACAGAGAAGCTGGGAAGGAGGCCGGATTCATGCTCTACATTGGCAGACATAGTATAAGAGGCCATGAAGCAGTGGGTGGGTAACCACTAGCTGTAAGACTTTCTACAGCACTCTAGTTTTTTTTTAGTTTTTAATGTGACATATGAATTGCATAAAATGAAATAATGGATACACATATAGGCACACACACATAGAGCCCAATACAAAAATATCATCTTAGTTCCAAACCCAATTTATGACTAGTTTTCTTTGACCATGAATTCATTAATTTAAGTAAAAAAATGCATTGCATTAGAAAGTTTGAGGTTTTCATACCAGTGAGGATTGAATCTAGGGCATTATATAATTCTACTAGTGAGTAATAACAACCAATCAAAGGAACAATTCCTTGTTATGTGTAATTTCTCAATTCAATGTAGAAAAAAACAACTTATGTAAAGAAAAATTTCTGCAAAAAGGTGATTTGCATTCTATTATTTCAAGTTATGAAATAGAAGTTTAACCACAGGTTCACCAACTCTGATAAACACTAAAGGCAACTATTTATTCATCTTTTTCTATTACTCATTAGGGAAGTTATACACACTATTGGGAAATGATTCTTCCCCACATTCTGATCACTCTTGTCCTTCCAGGGTATGTTATTCGGTGAGTTTTGTCTGTTCTCCAACTGAACGGTGTCATAGTCTAGTATACACAAATAACTGGTAAGTCAGGACAGCTCTGGTATTAGATCTGTGTAACTGTTGACTTCCTGGGAGAAGGGAGACTGACTCACTCGATGCTAGTTACGGTGTTCGCTCCTTTTCATTAAACTATAAAACATTACAAACATAACAGATCTTTGTGTTTGAAGAATGTTTAGTGCCTAACAAAGCACTCTGAAGAAATAGAATATGCAGAAACAAATACACACATACTGAAAACATGACTAGAGGTTATTCTGTGAATAATTATGTCTTGAAACTTACCCAGGAGTTTTAAAAGTGTCCACAGCATCATGCCAGGGCTGCTTACAATTTTAAATAGGAGTAAAACTACAAGATTTTCAAAGTTCTTGATGATTGACCTATTGATCATACATTTTATTAAAATGTAATTTGACCATATAGTATAAATCAAATTGTGTTTTATTAGACAGTTACTATCTCTACTACCTTTCTAATTAATCTCATTGGTAGAATTTTATGGCTGATACTGACTCAGATATTGAAGCCGCAAAACAATCCCTCACCAGTTAAGAATTAGGGATGAGAAAAAGGGCTATTTATTTCAGGGGAAAAGCTTACAGATCACCGTCCCAAACAACAATCCTCTAGTAGAGAAGAGGAAACAGAGTCTAGTCACCGAAAAGGAAGCTGGAAGCAAGAGAGAGGTCACCCGGTTCACATGCTTTTAAACTATAAGAGGCCACGCCTCAGTGGGGTGGTATCTTAAACGCTATTGGAGGAGTGGAAGGCTCTCCTGCAGTAAGAAATATTTTCATGTAAGTTACCCTTTTGGCTTTTTAATTTTGCAAGAATTCTTCCTGTTTAAGATCTTTCCTGTATTTACTTGTATAGCGCGTTTTCTTTCTTTCTGACCTTTTTAAGCCTTTCACTTTTCATTTGCAAATACTGACAGTTTTATTTGAGGTATTTTTCGCATGACTGTGTCTTCCCATTGTACCTTTCCATATTAATTGTACTTTGTTGTAAATCTCAATTCAGACATAATGCTATCTATACATCTCTTTTAGCTCCAAATTTTGCACATTAACATTTTTCTCTGGAAGCTAAGGGTGTGTGTGTGTTGAAATCATTTAAAATACTTTTACCAAGATGTTTCTTTGAAGTTCTCTTTCATCTGAGTCTTATACTTCAAAGATAAAGCCACTATAAAAGATTATATGCATGTAGATCCTCCATGAAACAGACACATTTCTGAGGTTCATATGATTGATAATTCACATCCTTCCTAATTGTTAGAAATGGTTTGGAGACTTGACCAAGTTTATGCATCAAATACTTGGTAAAACTAAAATGCAAATTAGCTTTCCAAATCTTTTTCTTACTATAAAGCTAAGATGCAAGCATTTGAGTAGTGACAAGAATAAACGTTACTTCCAATTTTCATAGAGATCCTTTGAAAATAGGATGCTCATTAGTAACTAGTGAAATCTGGAAACAGCTCTCTAAACCCAGAAATACAGATAACCAATACTGCCACTAAGTCACTTCTGGTGACCTGTTCTAAGGTTTGGACAATATTTCTCAAAATTGTTCTAAATTTTTCTTTGTGGTACCTTCCAACTAAACCCTATTCATTTTGAATATAATTTAGGACTCATTATTCAACATATTAACAAGTTACAATTCGAAGGCATCTATTTACCAATTTGTGAATTTGAAGTACCCATGAGTTACACATTCCCTGGATTTCTTTACTTGAAAGTTTGAGAGAATTATGGGTTTGCAGATTCTTCTAGGCTGTAAATGACACTACTATCTATTTGGTACAATATAAACCTTCAATAAACATATTTTTCCTTCCTTTCAAAGTATATCATCGTTGTTCTTTAATATCTGCCATCTGTTTCAATTTCACACATCACTGATCTTTGGTTTAGAAAACTGGAGATCATAACAAATGTTTGTTAAATTATACAAAAAAAACATCACTTTGAAATAAATATCTTTATTCCAGTGTATTTCTAATAAATTACCTGTGTGGAAGAAAATATTTTTAATCACTGATTAGATTTCTTGTTTAGTAAAATTGTTAAACCATCTTTATTGACAATGGTCAAAGATACATTTTCAGTATTGTAGCTTAGTTAATGAAAGTAACTTACTTTTAAATAAACATTGAGTAAAATGCAAAATCCATATTATTTTTAACTTTTCTCTGGTAGCATTGTTTCTATGAGAGAAATTCATTTTATTATACTGGTGTTTGTATCAGAAACTGCTAAATTGTGGCTCTAACTTGGTAAAGCTCTAGGATGTTATAGGGGTGTTAGGCAGAATGTCTATAGAGCTAGCTCATCACATCCTTCTGTTGTGTTTCTTCTCTCATTAAATGTGTATTCCAACAATGGAGAATCAGTATGGCAAGTGTCGTGAGCACAGGCACTGAGGCCAGCTTAGGCCTTTCTTTAACAGATTACATATCCTTGACAAGTTACAGGATAGTTGTTTGAACCACATCACAGATGGTTTTAGACTGAGAATCCGAATCTTGTATAATAAGCTAAGAAATGTGAAGTCTACTAAACAACTTGAAGGCACTTCAGAAGCTATAAACCGATTCTTTGAGCAGCTTAACTGACATCAGTTGCTTCTAGGTGGCTTGTCTGCCCTTTTTCATCTTCTAAGTGGCAGGACGTCTCTCTGCAGTTCTTACTATTTATATATGTCTAAGGAGGGAGAACCGTAGAAAACATGATCAGTTTTAGTTTTAACTCCCTCTAAAACATCCTGTGACTTAACAAGTTTCTTTGTATGTGCTTTCTTAGTGATGTCTCTGTTGTCATAAGACACCATAACCCACTCACCATATTGGATAAATAGGCTTATTAGGGGCTTGTGGAGGATGGGAATCCCTGACTATCATTGATTGGAAGCATGAAACATGGAGGTAAGCAAGGTGCTGGGTAAGTGGCTGAGAGATTACATTTTGATCCATAAGCGTGAGGCCAAAATAATTAATTGGGATTGGCATGGGCTTTGAAATATCCAGATTTGCCCCTCTTCCAAAGATGCCATATCTTCTAATCTTTCCCAAACAGTTCTACCAACTAGAGATTTAGAACTGAAATACATAAAATTTTGAGGACCATTAATAATCAAACCACCACAGATGAAATGTTCACCTCACATTTGGTTAGAAAATTCCATGTCTTCCCTCCAGGACTGATATTTTATCTCAGAGGAAATTTTTGTGCAAAGTCACATGGAAATGATAAAATCAGGAGTGGGGTTTTGTGCCTATAATCTTAGCCATGAAGACACAGGAATAAGAGAGATGACTGGCCACGTATTTTTACCAAATAAATGAGTTGCAGGTTCTTTGAGACACTCTGTCTCAAATAATCAGTTGGAAAACAATGGAAGAAGGCACTCAACATTAACTTCTCAGTTCCACACACATGCACATACATGTGGGCACATACATGTGGGCACACACACATACACATTCAGTATAACAGAAACCTCTTGGAGATTTACCACACAACACAAAATAACAATAACAGATAGATAGATAAATAGACAGACAGACAGATAGATAGATACATTTGATAAGCAGCCTTAGGAAATTTAGAAGAACGATTTGTTTCCCTCTGGGTTTGGATCAGAAGATGTAAATTTAAATAAACTAACCTAATTACAACTAATTAGAAGTTGTCAAGGAATTGGGAAAATAATTAATGGTTTGATATGTGAAATTATTCTGACATGTTTTATATGATATATTTCTTTAGATCAACTAAAATTAAAATTTAATATATCCTGAAAATCAAATTACAATCACTGTACAAGAGCACATTTGAAACCATAGAAAAATGTCTTTAGCTTGACTTTGAATAGCTCAATTTCATCCCTTTTTTATTTTTTAAAATTATATTTTTCTATGAAATAAAGTCTGGAATATGGACCATCCTTATCGATTTAAATTATGTGGTCATTAAAAATCCAGACAACCATATCACAATATATTTTTTAATTGAAGTAAGATTGCATCCCATCTAACAAAATTCTGGAAAGACAATATCGTTTCTCACTGTTTGACATAGTGATTCCTCTTTACTGTTTCTCTCCTGCCATAAGGACTTAGCTTAACAAATGTGATGTTTGATGAAAACTGAAGATTTTTTTAAGTCAAAAAATAAATAAATTGGAGTGCTTACTCAGACCCACAACAGCTGTGTTTTGATGTTTACAACCACAGATGTTAGATGCTTCCAGATGGAAACAAGATTGTCAGTCATCAATTTTCTTGAGGGGAAGAAAAACCTAAAACTGTATAATGATGGGTACTTAAAAACTACCACTGTCATAGTGTTTGTGTGATTCTAGGCATGAAATTTTACGGTAGTCATTTGAAATAGTTTTTCATGTGGCTTTCTCTACCTCTTCAGTTTGAACATTTTAAGCCATCACTTTGTTTAAATATGCTTCACATAAAATGTAGTTGTGTTAGTTACTTTTCTCCTTGCTGTGATAAAACCCCACAATAGAGGAACTTACAGAATCTGGAAGGCTGGATTTAGGCTCAAGATTCTAGGGAGGCAAGACAGACAGTGGAGGGTTGCTGGGAGTAGGGAGAGGTTTTAACAAACCATTTCCCATCAGCAAGGCCACATTTCCTAAGTATCCACAAACAGTGCCAGAAAAGACAACCAAGTGCTCCAGTGCCCAATTCTATAGGTACCACTTCTCATCTTACCAACTGCATTCTACTATTCCACTCCCCACTCCACGGTCTTATGGACTGAGTCTTAGTAGGGTTTCTGTTGCTAGGAAGACACATCATGACCATGGCAACTCAAACAAAGGAAGTCCTAACTGGGGCTTGGTTACATTTCAGAGGCTTAGTTCATTGTCATCATAGCAGGGTGGATGGAGGCACACAACTAGTAGAGAAAGAGTCAAGAATTCTACAATTGGGTTGGCAGGTTTAAGGAAGAGCAAGTGAGCCAATAAGACTACCTTGGGCTTCTGATACTTCCAAAGCTACCCTTAGTGACACAATTTTACCAAAGACAACACCTAATCCAACAAGGCCACACCTACTCCATCAAGGCCACATGTTGTAATCCTTTCAAATAATGTCACTTTTTATGAGTTTATGGGGTCCATTTTCATTCAAACTACCACAACCAAATAGGACAAAAGGCATTTATTACAAATTTGAAAGTCCCTAGCAACTTTGCACAAGCTCAACTTTGCTTAAAAGGCCAAAGACTCTTATGAGATTCAAGGCAACCTATTAACTGTCATGACTTATAAAGTTAAAAGGCAAATTATGAACATTTATCTTATAATGGCACAGAATATACATTAGCATTCAGAAACATAAGAAGGAAGGCCCAGAGAGGACTTATTGGATCAGAGGAAGACCAGAACTCATCAGGCAAGCACAAAATTCTATAATGGCATGAGAAAGGATATAGGCTTCTTTTCTTCAATGTTTAATGCCTGGAACTTACACCCCTTTCTTAGGCTGGTTCCAGCCCCTGTATGTAGCTCTTTCTGGAAGTTATTCCACCGTTCTGAGTTTTCCAAAATCTTGAGGGTGCTAACATAACCCTGGCATCAGCTTCCCTTCCACAACTTCACATAATGCTCTCTCAGGGCCTCTTGCCTTCTCAGGGCCTAAGGACAGCCCTGACATACATTGTCTTGCCTCAGCATCTTTCTGAAACCATGAAGGAGGAACTCCATGATCCTCTTCCTGGTATACTTCATGACTCTAAGGTCAGCATCATATAAAAGACAAAATAAAATTGGGTATGAGCTTGGGATGGTCCCCAGGGCATTGAAAACCTGGTTAGACAGGGTTCTGACTGTATGTGCTTTCTAGTCACAGAAAATACTTGATATTCTTTGCCAAACATTGGAAGCTTGGCTGGTTAGGGTACCCTACTCATCATTTTATTCCAATGCAGATCAGGCTTCTCCTTAATAGTGCCAATCTCCCTAATGTCAGGTCCAAAGGAAGCAACATTTCCCAAATGCTAAAAGAAGGGACAAATGTCTGTGCATGATGCATATTAGCACCAGTATGCACACTGGCCTCCAAATTTCCCAAGTATCATGAATATCTGTTACATACTTGAGAGTCCATACTAGCATCTTGGCCTTCTCACCTCCTCCGCTATCCCAAACTTCTCAAGCTCCTGGGCTTCCCTCATCCTAACTACTGATTCAACATATAAACCCGTTGTCTCAGCTCTGCTTCCTGTTTGGCTCCTCACACTCGACTATTTTACCTTTTAGCTTTGGACAGTCCACATGCCTCTGGCTGTTCTCTCTCTCTCTCTCTCTCTCTCTCTCTCTCTCTCTCTCTCTCTCTCTCTTTCTCTCTCTCATAAAAATGTTCCATTTAATCATACTATGATGTAGGAGGTTCTTCTGCTTCTGTGTTGCTTTCATTGTTTGAATAAAGAGACTGCCTTGGCCTTTTTATAGGACAGCCCTTAGGTGGGTGGAGTAGACAGAACAGGATGCTGGGAAGAAGGCAGTGTGGCAGACGCCATGTTTCTCTTGCCTGAGATGGACACTAGTTAGACTCATGCTGGTAAGCCACAGTCAAGTGGCGATACATATTAATGGAGATGGGTTAAATGAATATGTAAGAGTTAGCCAATAAGAGGTTAGAACTAATGGGCCAGAGAGTAATTTAATTAGTACAATTTCTGTGTGGTTATTTTGAGTGTAAACTAGCCGGGCGGGATGGAACAAAGGGGCCCCGCACTCCTCCTCCTACAATACTATGAAGGTATAATATCGTCAGTTCATACATTAACCATTCCAGCCTCTTTTCCAGCAAAAGTCTTGGCAGTAACAGTAATATTGCCGGTGCCCTTTTCTCTCCAACTGTACATTTTGTACTTATTCCTAGCACATTTGCCCCTTTGCATTACAGGACTAAAAAAGAATGATTACTAATGGACATGCAATGGTATCAGTTAATACTAGACTGTATTTAAACCTGATCTGCCTAAAAATTTTTCCAAGTCCCTTCTGAACCTACCTTTACAATATTCCTTTACTTACTTATTTAAATTCCATTTTACATTTCAATCACAGTTTTTCTTCCTACCCCTACCGCCACCTTCTCCCATCCTCCCAGCTCACTTCTCAATCACTCCTCCAATGGATAACAGCTCCCATGGGAAGTCAGCAAATTTGTCAAATTAGCTGATGCAGACCAGACCCCTCCCTGCTCCATTAAAACTGAGTATAGCATCCCACCATATGGAATGGGCTCCAACAAGCTAGCTCATTCCCCAGCAATAGATCCTGGTCCTACTTCCAGGGTCTGCACAGATAGTCCAAGATTCATCAATATCTTCTACATTTGGAGGGCCTAATTCGCTCCAATGAAGTCTCCACAGTTGTTGATCTAGAGTTCATGGGTTTCTATGAACTGGGTTCAACTGTCTCTGTAGATTTTTCCATCATGATCTTGTCCTTCCTTGTGCATATATTCCCTCCTCCTTCTCTTTGATTGGCTTAACAGAGTTTGGTCTGGTGCTTGGCTGTGTATCATTTCATCTTGTTCCATCAATTAATGGATGAAGGCTCTGTAATGATAGGTGGAGTTTTCTCCAACCTGACCACAAGGGAAGGGCAGTTTGGGCAACTACTCTACTATTGCTAGGAGTCTTAGCTAAACTATGAATTTAATATTAGGGAGCACAATCTTTTGCTTAAGTAGTCTCAAAATATTTACCTACTGTGAATCTTTTCTCAGCAAACTACTGGTAACCACTCATTACTATAATAATCAAATCAGTTGAAGAGAAATAAAAGTGCAACTAAATTTAAACAAACGTAATGAAAGATGAAGGAGGAAAGCACTAAGGGAGGAAGGGGTTGTGGGACAGAAAAAGAGAGAAAAAAGAATAGGACTGCAAGATGCCAGTGGGGATTATCTCAAAGATTGATGTGCCTGCATCTGCTAAGGTGAAGTTGTGAGACTGAAATTACAATTGTTGGGTTTAAACTGCTGATGTTTATGTTAAAATTTCCAAAATGACATGGCAGAAGATTTAATATAGTTAAATCAATAGATATGTAACATATATGTAAAATGTATTGAACTCTTATTTATACATAATAAATACCTAAAAATACATCAAAATATTAGGTGTTCATAGGTTTGTGGACTAATATCCGGATCTTCAATT
>JAQHUG010000028.1:3599190-3615325 GCA_028555095.1 Dicrostonyx torquatus | reverse complement strand
ACATTTTCTTAATGGCAATCCACACATGCCCTCTCTATACACCACTCATAGTACAGAAATTATAAAGTGCAAGATGAGATGTGTAAGAGAAAGGGTCTCTAGAGAAGCTCTCGCAGAGACTTCAAAGACAACCATAAACAGGTACTTCTACATGTACAGGCTTGTGCACCTGTGTGGATGTTTGTAATTGTGTAAAACTTCCTCCATGTATTAGTTTTTATTTAAAATATTACAAATAACATAGCATAAATGATGAAAGACTCAAACCAGGAAGAAAAAAAACAACTGATTAATTCTCCACAATGACACAGACAGTAGCTATTTTGGAAGTATTACCTGCTAGGCCATGACAGTGTTAACACAAGTACAAAATTTTCAACAGCCTAAATCCCAGTTAGGCTTGCTCCACTGCAATATAACTGAATCACTCTAGGAAGAACACAAGACGGGACTGTCGTACAAAGTATCCTGAAGACATTCAATTTCCTGGCTCCACTCAACCTCAGATTCACCCTTGTCCTTCCTGGATACATGGACCAATAAATCTCACACTGAACCTGAGCTTGTTTGCATTGACTTTCTGTCAAGTGACACCAGGAAATACTCTCTGCTGTAGAGCACTTAATTCAGTAGCAGGACGCAGTGATCATGAACTTACAGACATTTCTTTCCCATCTCTTTTGTTTTATATTTCTTTTCTTCTATTTTACCTTTTTAAAAATTCTTTGAGATAGTTTCTCATGTGGGCCATGTTGGCTTTGAACTGAAAACGTAGCTGAATCTGGTCTTAGATTCTTACCATGCCTGGCTCCATTTCTAAAATACTGAATTTTTTTTCCTTCTGGTACTTTCAGTCAAGTAAAATACTCATAGGTTTATATGGAAAGAGGAAAGAAGGGATTGAGGTATTTTACAGGTTCCAAGGTGTACACTACAAGGAAAAACTGTAAATGTTCTCGAGAACTCTAAAGAAATTGACCATTATAATAATATAAGGTCTATTTGAAATGGATCATAATTACATTTCTCCCTTTCCTTTCCTTACTCCAAGCCCCCCATATAACCCTATATGCTCTCCTTCAAATTCATGACCTCTTTTTTCATTAAATCTTAATGCATGTTTATATATTAATATAAATAAATGTATATTGTTTAATGTAACCTTTTCAATCTGCATAATGTTACTTGTAAGTATGTCTTCAATGCTGACCGTTTATCCCTGAACAACCAATTGGACTGCTCTTCTCGAGAAAGACCATCTCTTCCAATCTCAGCTTCACTTGATTATAGTTTTTGATGTAGAATTGAGGCTTCATGGGCTGTTTCCACTCTACTTTGGCATGCCCACTGGTTTTCTCATTTCAACTTTGTTGTTAAGACTTTATAGGAGTCGCTCCTGATATTACTAGAAGACACAATAGGATTTTATAGTATGTAAAAGGTTAAAACTAAAAAAAATATATAAATACACTTTAATGCCAGCTCTCAAATATTATAACAGCATCCCATCCAGAAAACAGAAAAGGAGTTGGGACATGTCATGCTGAAATTCTTTGAACACACTTTGTTAAAATAGCATAGATTGCAGTCTTTGTACTATATACTACCAAAATTTGTCATGTCAAGGTGCTATTAAAAGTTAGAAAGCAAGTATCTTATAGGTTTCACCAGACTATCTAGAGCTCAAATGACTAAAGGAGGAGAACAATAATACTGAAACATGCACCATTTTCAACAGCCAAAGTTATTTTAAGAAAAAAATCAGGATTTATCCTAGAATATTGAATTAAGTAAACAGTATGCTTATATATTGACATATACTTCATGGGTAGGAACATCTTATACCAAGCCTTGCAAAACAATTGCTTCAAAGTAATGTTAAGAGTGAACGAGGGAGCAGAAAACATTCCCAGAATTAATTGCTAAGACATTTGCAGAAACGAGTAAATATAGAAGGCTCAGTATGAAAGCAGCAAGTCCTCCTTAGGACTGTTGATCTGGGCTATGAGAAAGAAGAATACAATCTGTGTGACATGAAGCTCTGAACACAAATATAGCATATACTTTTATATGGTAATAACTACAGATGAATTTCATAGAGCTATCTGGATAATACAACAATCTGGAAGCTCTCCCAAAACAGAAACCTAACCATGCTTCCAGTTCTCAAAAATTTTGATTTTCATATCTCAATTCATTAAATTCCTTCTAGTCTTCAGTAACTGGTCTCCATGACAACATTCATTTTAACCATGATTAGCAACATCCTAATATGGCTTTATCTAATACTCGAAACTAATGGAGCTTAGTTCTATGATGTTACATACCTTAGATGTAACAAACTATATACTTTGCTATATCCTGCATACCTATTCAAATGAATATCCTTATTTACTATTGATTTATTTATTATCAATTTGTATAACATTTTTGTTTATTTGTTTTATCGAGACAGGGTTTCTCTGTGTCAGAGTCCTGGGTATCCTGAAACTTGGTTTGTAGAACAGGCTGGCCTTGAACTCACTGAGATCTGCCTGCCTCAGCCTCTCAAGAGCTGCGATGATAGGCATGCACCACCACCACCTGGCATGTTCTGTTGTTTTATGATAACTACTTGTTACCCTTCATGAAGACCACAGAATTTGTCAAGATCATATTATATATCTGTGGCCATCAACCACTGTTAAACAGATTCATAGATCCATATGCAAATGCACAACTCTGCTTATGTAAGTAGCCACCATCCATAAACTAAACCAGAGGTGATTCTCTCTCTGTCTCTCTCCTTCCTTTTTTCACTCTTCTCTTCCTTTCTTTATTGTAACAAGAAAATATAAATACAATATTTGTTAACATTACAGATAATAGTATGTTTTGATTATTTTATTTGTGCACATGTATTTTTACATGCAAGCAAGGACATGCCATAGCCCACATGTGGTTTTACCTACTGTGCTATTTCTTGGGTCACTAATCAATTAAACGTCTTAGTTTAAATTATATGTAAATTCCTGTTATCTCACTTAGTTTGATAATGTTATATGAAACATATATGTAATAGCTATTCTCACATGAGCTCTAAAACTGTGAGTGGATATAGGTAGCTTTCACATTCATTCATTAAAAAGTTTATAGGTTGCATTCGATCATCTCAAATCTGTGAAAATGTTTCATAGTGATTTTGTAGAACATTCCTCACACAGTCTATTGAGATTCTATAAAGTTTTACTCTTGCAGTATTTTGACTCGTGCTAGATGTTGATTTAAAGGGACATAAGGAAACCCATGCTTCAAATACTACAACGCATAAGCTTTTCTCTAAGGAAATGTATTTGCTTTATGTAAGCATTCCTGATAATCACTCTTTTTGAAAACAAAACTCAAGTCTTGCTTCTACTCCCTAATTAACTGGATCAAAAAGTTATGCTGTGGTCGATTTTAACCAGTTAGAGTAAAATCACTTTGTACATAGTTCCAGATTTCCTTATTTCCAGTGTACCTGGATGACTAAGACGTGATCAATATTAGAAGCATCAATTTTCTTTTTCTGTGATTTTTGTCATTTACTTTTTAAAATTTTACATTTCAAACACACAGTTCTACATCACACCTCTCCTCTTGTTCATCTTTGTCTCATCCCTGACCACTCCCCACCTATTCCTCCAGAAGGGTAAGGGCTCCCATAGGGAGTCAACAATACCTTGCCTATTAAGTTGAGGCAGGACCAAGCCTCTCACCCAATTAAGGTTGAACACAAGGAATGGGCTCCAACAAGCCAGCTCATGTGTCAGGGATAGATCCTGGTCTTACTGTTAGGGGCTCCTCAGACAGACTAAATTGCACAATTGTTTCCCACATCCAAAGGGCCTTGTTCGGTCCCTTGGAGGCTTCACAACTGTAGGTCTAGAATTCATGAGTTCCCATGAGCTTGGCTCAGCAGTCTCTGTAGATTTTCCATTCTTGATCTTGACCTCTCTTGCTCATATAGTCCTTCCTCCCTCCCTTTGACTGGATTCACGGAATTTTAGCCTGGTGCCTGGTTATAGATCTATGCATATGGTTTCATTGATTACTGGATGAAGGCCCTATGATGACATTTGGAGTATTCACCATCTCCCACTTGTCTCTGTTTTGAGTATGATTAAAGGTGAATATACCTTTAGGTATGACTGTGCACATTGCATCAGAAAGCAGCAAAGTAAATCACCAAACATTGAAGATTTTGAAATAAAGAGATAGTGTGTCTCTGGCTTTCTGAGTATTATCTGAACTTTTCTTTGTGATGTTTCCTATGAGGTAAACTTACGTTTTTATTATGAGCTGTTTTGAAGATTTTGATGAATTTCTTGCTACCTAATAGAGAAGCCACTGATCTAGGAAAGAGATGAATTGAAAAGTACTCTGGGTTGTACACTCTGCACATTTTTAAACTAACGGGTGGATGTAAATTATATTGGCAAGTTGCACAAGATAATATTTGAGGAGATATCTTTAGTCTAGCTTGGGTGTGATGTATGCTTAATTTTTTTCTCATTTCCATAGTTGTTTACTTGCTGCTTAAAAATATTGATACTTGCAATTCTGAAAATTTTAGTAAAAGCCATTGCAACACTTACGTTAATTTTCCTGGTTTTACTTTTCAATGATTTTGTTGCATTTCAGTTACGTTGTGATGGTTTATATGGTGGTTAGATATACTGTACCTTCAAATCTAATACCTAGTTCCTATACAATGTCATTGTTCACATATTCAGATCCTTTTAATTATTTTACAACATACATTGTGAAGAACATAAAAGAATGAAAGCACAGTGATGATAAACTGAAGACTTATAGATGTTCCCAGATGATTCAACTTTATTGGCGAGTACTTGAGCAAATGTTTTAAAGAAATGCATTCATTTATCACAAAGATTAGATTTTTTTTAATGTAAAAACAACCCATGGTTGTCACCTTCATCTTTCGACTAATTCTTAGGTGGCTCCAAACTCAGAAGAGTGCTGCCTGGAGCAAGTGCTTCACAGTATGATATGGTCTAATGATAAATAGATTAAAGATAAAGATAAATGAATATCTTTGGTCAATAGTCCAAATATTCTGACAGAAAACAGATAATCCCAAAGCACTGACTCTTCTGAAAATGTTTTTAAGATGTGTGAAACTGTTTCACCTGAATAATTTCAACATCTTTTGAAATAGCAGAATCAAAGGGCACTGTTCCTCCAGATTAAACATATTTTATTGATTTTTGCCTGCAATGAAATAAAGGCTATTGAAGTTTCATTTGTTCAAGTCTGAAATACCTGTTTAGAAATTCTGTTTTGGCACTGAGAGCTTGTCTGAGGAATACATTGATCAAGTAATTTTTTTATTCTCTCTTTTTTTTTAGGATTTGATGTTTTATCTAAGAAGCAGTCTATTCATATGGGTTGAATTTTAAAAAGAGAGTGTTTTGATAGATTTTTCATCATGAAAAGTTACTTAGAACTTAATCCAAATGCAATAAACCAGAGGAAACTGCTAGATAAATTACATTTAATTAAAACACTATGATCAGTTGTAGACTAAGATAGAGTAGGCAAAAAGAAACGTGGCACACATTCTCTCTTCTGTTACTTCTTTCTTGACTTTATTTATTGTCAGCATAAATAATATGAAATTTCTTAGGTCCACCAAAATATTTATTTTCAATTTCAAAAATATAAATAGCCTAATTTTAAATAAACTATTTTTGAACAACTGAAAGTGAATAATTTTCTTGTATTTTTATTGTAAGCACTTAGCAATATCATTTGTTTTCTTTTACTGATACTGTTTTCAAGATAACTTCTAATTTACTGGACTTAAAAATCTAAGATATGTATGTATCAACATACATATATTTATATATGATATTTACATTTTTACCCATATTGATTTTAAATATTACTTTTAATTGTTTATTTCTCTTCCTCATGTTCTGCCATTCTACTTTTTCCGTTATTTCTCTTGCTTTCCCTATTATGCCTTTGAATATGTAGTTGATAGATTCATTAATATTTTTATAGGCTAGAAGGGAGCATGTAACCAAATGCAATAAGAAGCAACTATTACATAACATAAGCACATTGAAAAATAAATTAGCTGCATACTGTGAACCTCGAGGAAATCTTAGTGAAGACATTCCTCGGGAACATACCTCTGGATAGAGAACAATGTCTTTGATATAAACTAGGCTTCTCATAAGACAGTAAAGATGCCAGACATTCTCAGTGAGTCAAGGATGTATTCAGGTAATCTACTGGGATCTCTTCTGCCCATCTCTTATTTCATATTCTTCTGTTTTTAACATGATGTTTAAAGTATTTTTAAGTTGTCACAGTACTTTTTTTCATTTCCACAAATACCACATTAAGAATACTTTATGTGAGCAATTTGATGAGGCCTCAGAGTTACTTGCTATTTAAACTAGAAACATCCTCTGAGCATGGTACATATATTAGTGCACATCTCTACAAATCTTTGGTATTAGTGTACACCTCTGCAGATTTGGGATTAGTATTCTAAAAGTTTGACTTTGCTTGCAGACCAGAAATCCAAAACTTATGTTCTGGGTTTTGTTTTAAATAAGTATAGCCATTATAGTTACATACAGTAGTGTAATGGAGAGAAATAATTAAATACAAATTATCCTGCATCTTACTCTATGCATCTAGAATTCTCTTCTCATTGTGTTCTCTAAATATCTGAATTAGTTTTATTCTACATATTATTTTAGGCATGTTTTGAATCTAATTCTAAAAAAAATCCCTCTTCCCCAGATTTTTTCAAGTCTTTCAGAGTTTCATATAAAATAGTTTAGCAAACTTCATCCCTTCCCCAAATAATCACAAGTCCTCCACCACCTCCCTGCTCACTCAACTTCATTATCTCCTGTCTTTTAAGGAAAAAACACCAAACAAGAAAACAACAACAACAAAAACATTGAGTTCAGTCCTTGCTGCCCATCTCCTTCTGCGTGTGGCGATTTCCCTGGACTTTGGTTGACAAATTTAGTGATACCGATTTGAAGTAAATTAACGTTTCTCCTCCCAGAAGCTATCGATTGCGAATATCTCCATGACTAGGTGTGGGATTACTTTGTGTTCTCTCCCCTTCTCTAAGATGGAGGATGAGCTTTGGCTTGTCTGTCCCACTGGCATGGACTCTCAGAGCTCATATGAACATCTGACCTGTTGTGTCTGGCAAATACTGACTCTTTAAAGTCATTTACATCTTACAACTCTTACAAGCTTTCTGGGCCTTCTAACACAGAAATCCTAGAATGCTGAAAGTGAGGTTTGATAGAGATGGCTATGACTCCCGTAGTTCAAAACAGAGATCATCCAGTCCATAAGTTGAACTGTTCTAATGAGAAATTCTGCATCTTATTCACCAAAAGAACTTCGAACTCTCCAGTCTTTATGAGATAGTTTCAATCCCTCATACAAAATAGTCTGGAGAAAATGAAAAAATGGCCAATTTTTCCTTTTAAGGCTGTTTCACCGAATTAAGTGAATACTTGCTTAAATAGAATACTTTTTTTTTTTGGATTTTTTGAGACAGGGTTTCTCTGTAGTTACTGGTGCCTGTCCTGGAACTAGCTTTTGTACACCAGGCTGGCCTCGAACTCACAGGGAGCCGCCTATCTCTGCCTCCCGAGTGCTGGGATTAAAGGCATGTGCCATCACCACCTGGCTAAAATACTTTTCATGAGTGCATATTTAGTCACTTAATATACTGTTGGGGGAAATGTGAATTATACAAGTGCTAAGAGCTTGAAAACATTTTTTAGCTAGATGCAAATATCTTTTCTGCTAGTTCTCTCTTCATACTCAACTGCTCTATTTTCTGATAAATGTGTTTCAATCATTAAAATCCATTAAACCAAATAATTCATTTCTTATGACTTCATAGCTCTATAAGAATGATTTTATATCTTTTATTATTTATTTTGAAAATAATAACATATAAATTATTTTTTTATATAAAGTACCTCTTACTGGTGGTACTTCACATTAAAATACTTAAATGAAATGCAAGTAACATGAAACTGTTTGGCTCACAAGCTATTCAAATGATAATTCATTTTTATCCATGCTTCCTGAGCTTGAATTCATAATGACTGAAATAAATCCATATGATGAAGTAATGGCTACATTTCTAATTAACTGGATAAATGGATTCAAGAACTATTACTTCAGTTTCTGTTATTAAAGTCTTTCTGTAGTAGTTAGGCAAATTATCAACCTTGTCAAAAACAGCAAATTTCAAAAGGAGTGAGACTATAGTGATATTTTGTTTACATTTTGACAAATAAAGATCACCTGAGATATCAGAGAAGCAGTGACCAGCCACTAGAGAAACCTTGTAACTCTTTCTCAGACCGAAGGTTCGATCCTGTCCTCAGACTGCCTCCTCAGATGTTGCTGTCCTCAGACTGCAACTGTCTCCACCAAACCTCAGACTGCACTGAGCTCCTGCCTTTTATTCCTCTTTCCACCCAGCCATACCACTCCTACCTCTACCTCTCTAGTGCTGGGATTAAAGGTATGTAATCCCAACTGCTGAGATCACCTTATGTGAGCTATGTTTCTCTTTTAAACAAATTCAATCTCGTGTAGTCTGGGGTGGCCTTGAGCTAACAGAGATCACTCTGTTTCTGTCTCCCCAGTCCTGGGCTTAAAAGTATGTGGCTTTAGTCTCTAGCCTTTATTGGTTTAGCTCTATACTCTGATCTTGAGGTAAGCTTTGTTTGTTAAAACGTAAACAAAGTATCCCTACAAGGTACAAGTTAATAATTTACAGAAAAAGAGCGAAGAAATTGTGTGTTTTTCTACTTCTGAGTATGAATTGAGTAAACTTGAAAATAATTCAGAAATTGAAAGTACTAAAGTTAAAAAAGATGAAATTGTCTTTTAAATAGAATTTGAAATTAATACTACCCATTTAAATAACTCAAAGTATCAAAATGGAAGAAAAGTTCACATAGATTTAGAAGAATCTTTAATACTGAATGAATACTTAGAATTACTGATTCTATAAGTTCATAATTTTTAGATTTATACTGTGCTATTATTAGTTTCTTAATAGCTATTCACAACCCAACTTATGCTGAACTTACTGTAATTATTATTCTTAACTCAAAGCTTTAAAATGTATTTTGAAACGATTACTCCTATCTACCAAAACCAATACTATGAATGTCATCAGATGATATATAAAACTTAGAGAAAAGGTTTTACTTACTTTCTGTAGTCTGTTTAATTGTGGTCCCTGTGACTACAATGGGCAAATGTGTTAATTTATATATTTTGTTTGATCTATTAATAATAAGAGTACCTGTAACTTTGACGAGAGAAACATGAATTTGTTCTGATGCACTATGGTCACTCATTGTTGTATATAGGGGAGAGAATGGGGGTGCGTGTTGTTTGTTCCCCGCACCCAGCTTCCAAGCCCTCAGCCGCTGGCCCGCTCAGCGGCTGGCTGCACCCGAAATAACCACGTGACAAACTGGATTCATTTAAACTCTGCCTGGCTTATTATCATTAGCCTTTTCCCGGCTAGCTCTCATAATTAAACTAACCCATTATAAAAGTCTGTAAGTCACCACGTGGTGACTTACCGGAAAGGTCTAACCTGCATCCATTTGCGATGGTGGCTTGGGGCTTCTCCTCCTTCCTTCTTCTCCTCCCAGAACTTCCGTTCTGTCTACTCCGCCCACCTAAGGGTTGGCCTAACTATAAGCCAGGCAGCCCTTTATTTAACCAATCAAAACACAGAAATACAGGTGGACCCTCCCACAACTCATACTTGGCTTAAACATAAACACTTATACCCTTTGATATGAACTCTCTTTTGTATCAGCAATACAAATGGATCAATTTTTAAATAAATTTGGGCACTAATTGGATTTATCGGGTGAAATGCTATCTTTAACAATATGTGTAAATGATATTTTGCCTTATTTATGACTTTGTTAAAATTGGAAGATAGAGTTTCAATGATTACAGAGGAAAGAAACATTACCTTAGGAAAAAAAATTTCTGGTGATTGCATTGTAACTAAGACTCAAGTCAAATGTTAGTTTAAATGCTTTTTTCTTAAGATGACAATGTTTCATCATTCTTTATATAATTTCTACGGCTATAATGAACTGTTTATGTTTACAGAAAAATAAAGGCTAACATTTTATGAGATTTTTCTATTATTTTTCTTAGCAATGAAATTCCCTCCCTCTTTTTTCGTGTGTGCCTGTGTATTCATGTACATGTGTCCGTGCCTGTTGGCTAACCTCTAATTATCTGAGTGTCAGTAACAATAGACCCTGACAAATGTCTGTTTATTCATATGGTTTCACCTATGATTATATTGTTATATGGATAAGTTGTTAAAACTGTATGTATTTATCTTTCCTAGATTTTGCACTCACAAAATAAAGAAAACTTTTGAATATATATATATATATATATTCAGCATATATACAGCATATATTCAATATATACATTGAATACAAACATATATATGCACAGATATGTGTTCAAGAAGTGTGACTGAAAACTGAAGTAGCACTTATAAAGGTAAAATCACAACTGTATTATGGTGTAACTAAAAAGAAAGATTATTCAATTATGGGGATAATGAAAAAAGAAAAGGTGTACCTAGAGTCAAGGAAGAGGTAGTAAGAAACTTAAAGAAGCAGAAAGAAGCTCACAGAAAATTATAAATCTTTGTCAACACGGATCCCATCTGGGAAGGGTTGGAACCATGATGCCATAAACACAGCATATACCCAGAGATTACAACCTGCCATGCTCATAAGTAATGAACTAACAAATCTAGACTCATAAAAACCCTTTGCTTCCTAAGAGTTTTATGAACTGTATGGGCTTCCTTAGGGAAAGCAATTCATTGCAATAATCACCAAAACTTGGAGAACTATAGAATGGACATTGTGGAGAGGTGGAGGCAATTTATTGAAACTGCATTACCATTGGGATCATAAAATCTTGAACGGCACAATTAAAGCATGTTCCTCTGTAGTAAATATGCCATAAAACTATGCGTTAGGGCTTTAAACATGATTGGTGGACTGCCAAATTCAGACCGTGGAAAAAGAAATAAATTATCAATAGAACATACATGATCTAAGAGATTTTCCTCTAAGAAAATACCTAGTAAAGAAATCAGGGTGCAGAATAAAACCATAAAAAAACCTAATATTCAGTAAAATGTTGATTGTCTGCATATCTTATGAGAGATATTGACATCCAAATACAAAAGGCATCCAAATAGACCTTATAATCCAAATATAGATCAGCAAAATGAAAAAAAAACTCTGCATATTTTCCTGGAACTGCCACAATTATAGAACAAGAAACAACATGAAAGCATCAAGGCAGAAGTGCCAGTCAGTTATTAAGGAAACTTCTTGAGAGCAGCAGCTGTTCTCAGGATGAGAGTTCATGGCAAAAGAGCAACAAGGGTTCATTAGAGATGTAAAAGAAAACAAATGGCAACCTATATTATTTACTGTCTCCTGAGAAATTATAGTTTAGGATCAAAGGAAAAATGAAGATAAACTATGGAGGTCCATTAAGGGAATACTTGGCCAAAGATTAAACATTGTAAAAGTATTTAAAAGAATTCTACACATAGAATAGGTTTCATAAAACAATCATGAGAGCACAAGAAGAAATAAATCCCAACAGAAAAACCAGCAAGAAAATAACAATAAGAAATATTATCAATAATTTCTTAAAGTCCAGATTTGAAAGGAAGAAATAAATTATATATAATTCAAAAGAGGAAGAAGATATCACAATGTAGAAAATTACACATAATAGCTTTCAATAAAAGTTATTGATACAGATATTATTAACTTTTCATAGAGAACATAAAGATTGATTGATTGATTTTTTCATACAGATTAACAATATTTGCCATCAAGAAACATACTTCATGAGCTGAAATGTACGGAAGACTGAAGGTCTAAGGATAGAAAATATTGTAGGCGAATGATTTTAGAAAATAAATACTTTATAGGAAAAAGTGACTGAAGGACAAAAATCAGTCTGTAGATTCAAAGAGATTTGCATGTTAGTAAAAGAAAATATTCACAGAGAAGAAAAAGAAATACAAATAAATATATGGCAAACATCAAAAGATCCCTGTTCTATTACACAGTCACTATTAGACACTGAGAGTCTGGTAGTTCACAACATAGTAAAGGTATTGCCCTCAATAGCATCTTCTCAGCAATGGATGCATCAGCCAGACCAAACAACCACAGCAACAATAATGGAGAAATAACAGACATAAATTGCAGTGTACCTCCCAACATTTCCTACAGCAGCAATACGAGACACTCTCAATTTTCAAATGGAATGTGCATACCAGGAGGCCACAATGTAAATCTTTATAAAGACAAGATTATTGAAATAATTTCTTGATTCTTATGAGATCATAAAATAATTAATGAAAATCAGAATGGAGTGAAAATGCCCAGTGCAGGGAGACAGAATAATACTCCTTTAAATGAACCACAAGCCCTTGAAAATATTAAAACAGGGATTACAAAATTCTCAGCACCAAACAAAAATTAAAATAAAACACGTCAGAACCTTCCGGACGTATTAAGAGATGTTCTAAGATAAAGAGTTGAAATATATAAATTATATGTTTCCCTATATCTTTTGGAACATTATTGCATTAGCTGTATCATGTTCACAGGATAGCAATACACAGCTCTTTTTTCGTAGTTTGATTGTTACCTTCATTTTGTCCTCTCTTCTGTGTTTTACCCGAGCCTTAAGGGAGGTGATGTGAAATGCCCATTTATGGCTGGGCTCTGGACTATCATCCGTTCTCAGTACCTTGGCTTTCTCTCTGTATTTGCCACTTTTTTTTTTTTTATAACACACCAGTTCCTATGATTAAGATTTCAAGCAGCATTTGTCCATGGACACTAACATAAATACTGAGAAGACAGCTTGATGCTATGTTAATTTAGCTAAAAATAAGAAGTCCTCCCCCCTTCATGCATCTTAGCTATAGGTTTTAATCCATGTTTACCTTACCAGGAATGGATTCCCTTTTGTGGAGCAGGACCCAGAATCGGATTGAGAGTTTGATTGCCTCAACACCACTAAGTGTTGTTTGAATATTCAACTTGATTGTGGACAGGACTATTTACATGACAGTATCCTGGGCTCATAGTAAAGTAGAGAAAACATGTTTAGTATTGGGATACATTAGTTGCTCAAGTCCCTGTTGATGCCTTTGTTTCCTTTTTAGCATAACTGTGCCTTGAACTGTAGATAAAAATAACTTCTTTCTCCCTTATTTGAGTCTTAGGAGGATTGATACAGTTTTTGAAATCATATTTATTATTTTTTCTTTTTTAAAATGTGGCCATGGACCAGACCAGTCAGAAAGATAGACCTACAACATTCTGGAAAAGGTTCCTTTTGGATGGGCACCACATTCACTGAAGAAAGATGTCCTTCAAGATTTTTCCTACTAAATATTAATTGTCTCCAAAATTAAATCTTTTAAATACCCTGCTGTTCATGTTGTCCCATGTTCAGGATCAATGAGATGATCACAAATGAGACTATCCATCCCATGGATCTTTACTGAACTTTCTGTGAGAGTCTGTGCATTTTTAGTCACTGCTTTCATTTTATGCCTACCTATAAATACCCTTTCCATGTAGGGTGTGTGTAGTACATGGTCTCATTGTACTCTGACAAGGGTACATTGAACCTACCTTTCATTCCACCACCATTAACCCCAGGTCTCATGTATATTGTCAAGAACCTATCCACTCTCTAATTTATATTACTAAAAGGAAAACTGTACTTATCTTAAGATATTACCTTTGTGAATTCTACATAGTGAATTCTTTTCAAATTATAAAGTTAAAACACAATGAAATTTGAATAAAAGTAAGCAAAAAAAGAAACAAAAGAGAGAGAGAGAGAGAGAGAAAGAAAGAAAGAAAGGAAGGAAGGAAGGAAGAAAGAGAAAGAAAGGGAAAGGGAGGGAGGAAGAAAGGAAGGAAGCAGGCATGTAAACAACATAGTTTATTTTGGTAATAAGCCTATTTAATTTGTGTGTGTGTGTGTGTGTGTGCATGTGAATAAACACCACACTGCTCATATAGAGATTATAACATAACTCATGGTTGGTTTTCTCTTTTCTCGTGGGATATGAGCTGGGGATCAAACTCCTGCCCTCAGGCTTGACAGTAATGACTTTATCCACTAAGCCACCTTGCCTGGATAAGAATATCTCAAGTCATATCTCATGCCAAATTATGTAAAGTAGAGAATCCTAACACTTGATATTAGGGTGTAATACTTGCTATTCCTATTTAGATAGGACAGATTCAGAATTATCTGTGCTGGAATGCATTATAAATTAGGTATTTGTTAGGAAACCTTCATTTATATGACTCCTGCTTTTGGTTCTGATACTTATTATTTTTAAAGAGATGCACTGTGTGATTTTTAGCCATACCTTCCACATAATTTTAATCCACTTAGATAGTAAACTAATTTGAATGAATAGTACTTTCCTTCAGATTTTAAAAATGTAGATTTTCTTTATATAACTTGAATAAGTTGAAAATAATTTTGTATTACATTTGTTTTTTGGAGTATTGATAATATATTTATTATGTATTTATGTAAATTCATTCATGACAAATTTTCTTCAGGTTTAGGATGCAAAACATCTGTACATTCTACAACCACAAATCAAAATAACATCCCAAAATGCCTATTCTACAAGAAAAAAATAAAGCTTAAAATAATACCAATATTTTAGCAGTATATTTTTCTTAGTAGTGCAGTCTGACCTAATCTTTTTGGGCTGGGTTTGCTAGGCATGAGGTCATTTATAACCCTCTTCACTGAGCATCCGAAGGACAATTTTATGAAACTCTCCCATATGTTTTGGTCTTTCTAACATTAGTGACCCTTTGGAAGATGACTCTTTCCATCTACATGTGAAAAGTGCTGCATTTCCTTTAGCAATTTAAATTGCTTTTAGCAGGTCAGGTCATTTCATTTAATAGTTCCACATTACTTTATTCAGCTTTCAACTCTTAGAAACACACAAAAGTGTTACACTCCAATTCTCCTTTTCAATGAAAGTTAATACTACATTTGTATGGTTAAAAATTACTTCTGGCATACATTCATTTTTCTGTCATTTTTAAATGTTCCAAACACTTGATTTTAAATTAAATCCTGGATGAAAGTTTAGAAATCCAGGTTTTAAATATGTTTGATGGATAAACCTTTGTCCTTTTCCTATGGGTTTTATTACTCCAAAGAATGTTAGGTTATTCAATTATTGCTATATTTAAGTAGCATATATTAAGTCACAGTCAAGAAAGATTATTTTGAATAATTTATAAAGTTTAAAAGAGTCACTTTCTTTTCTAACCAAAATCATTTCCTAAGCTTCTTCTTCTTAAATACTTATAGGAACGTATGTTGAGTATCCATCAATTCTAAAGTGTTTATTGCAGTATCTTTTGGAAGTACCTAAGGTCTAATATAAATGCAGATTTTGAGACGCTTTCATTTCAGTTCTTTCTATATTAAATATTTCAAAAATCTCTCTGTCTGAAACAATAGAATTGCTGTTTAATTCCTATCAAAATGACTCTCATCTGAATCTCATAAACTAAGCCAATGAGGGGTGAGATTGTTTTGTAAGAGGGAACCTAGTTTTATAAACAAATTGATTTTTCTCTCCCCCTTTCCTCTTCCCTCTACCCTTCCCCTTGCCTCTGCCCCCATTCTCCGAACTTTTGCCTGGCGATCTTGTCTACTTCCAATTTTCAGGAGGATCCATATATGTTTTTCTTTGGGTTCACCTTATTACTTAGCTTCTCTAAGATCATTAGCGGGGAGAAGCAGAGGGTTGGGGAGAGGTTGGGGGATTGGGATGGTTGGGATTGAGTAAGGAGGGCTATGGGAGCAGGGAAGGTGGTATTTTAATTGAGAGAGGCATTTTGTGATTGGCAAGAGGCTTGTCTCAGGAGGGGTTCCCAGGAGTCCACAGGAATGACCCGAGCTAGGCTCCTGGGCACTGGAG
>JAQHUG010000028.1:3547250-3561579 GCA_028555095.1 Dicrostonyx torquatus | reverse complement strand
AAACCAAAAAACACCAAAACTGTATCAACATAATAGCACACCAAAATAACCTGTGAAATCCAGTTTTTGTTGGATACCTACTCCTGCACTTGAGACCTCTCTTGGAGTGGTTGATATACCCAATCTCATTCTTCTGTCAATCACATTGTTTGTGCTCTCAGAAGTTATAAATGACAGTTCCTTTTTTGACAAACTTTACTCTAGTGGCTAGGTTTACAGTCATTCATTCATCTTTCAAATAGTACAAGATAAAATATACTAAGATAAAACAAAATCTAGCACATTGAAGTAGTGCAAGCCAAACCAACAAAAGAAAAAGTGTCCAAAAGAAGGCACGAGGGTCGACAACTCAATCAGAAAGTATTATATTCTAGCATGCACCCCTAAATAAGACCTACTTCCCATCACATAATTCTTTATTCTCAAATATATGTATAACAGTTGAATTCATTTGTAAACTGTTATTGCAATTTCGTAGATTGCTAAAATCTTATTTACAGCTTACATAAATTATAATTTAGTAAAATTGCGCAATATTGAAACTTTCTACATACATATTAATTTGAGCTTCACTATTGTTATATAATAATTATTACAATAATTAAATGTACTCAAAATTTATTTGCTATTTTTTTCAAAAATCATCTAATTGTGCTCACAATAATCCTACTGAGCACATTTTGTAATTGTCTACACTTCAGCCATAAATGAAAAACATTTTAAAATGTAATAATTTTAATATACTTCATTTCTACTATCAACAACTCTTACAAGCAAATAAGATGGATATTACACTGTACTTTAAAAATGCTTAATTACATAAAAAAGAAATTTTGCACTGGTATGCATTTTCATCATTCTCTTACTGTCTTTTTAATTGCCCTATTTAATTGGAAATTAAAGCTGTCATTTTCTTATTGGTAGTGCATGTGTTTAACCTGATAAATGCCCCCAATACATGCCACGTGTTGAATGACTAACATTAATCTAGCATTCATAAAACTCTCAGTTTTTTTTTCTCTTTTAAACCTCCTAGTTTTCTTGGAGATAGAATAACTTTTTAAATTAAGATTCTGAGAAAAGAAATCTGAATAATGGGATGCTTTAAAACAAGAAAGATGAATACAAATTGCACGTGCTGATAATATATAAGGGGGAAAAAGAGTTCCGCATAGAGAAGCATGCTATTTCTTAACATAATTAAAGTGCTCATAAAGAAAATGAGTTTAGATTTATTGTGTGACACTTCAAAGAACAAAACTACCATTGTTGAAATGAAAATATCTAGTTTCAATTTAACAGAGGTTTTTGAAATAATAGATCTCTCCGTTAAATGCAATGTTCAGTACACAGAAGTGAAACACTTCAACCTTGGCCTTCGGGTTGTGTGTGTGTGTACACATGGGCATGGGTTTGGGTGATTATTTCTTACAGTATATTGTAGTAGATGTACATGGGCAATTATCATATGAGATGACTTCTAAGGACCTCAAATTTTAGATTTTTTTAATCTTCTTGAGAATACTACAACATTTGGAAGAGTGGAGAGATGATATTGGCTAATGGAATTCACTGAAGAATAAACATGATTAGTTATCAAGCATAGAGACGTCTCCAGAATTATAAATATTCAAAGAAACTAAAACTGAATATTTACTAAAGAAGAATTGGAAAATGACAAAACAAAAATAGCTTATCACATTATGAATTGATACCTCTGTTCAGTATTATAAGATGTTCACAATTGAGCTAAATAATCATTAAAATCACAGAAGTCACATGTCGTAAGGATTAAGTGATGTTTTTCTACACACATTCATATTCTGTTTTATCTTTGGTTTTGTTCATTCTCTTTGAAAACTTCACAACAACTTTTTGTTATCTATAGGTTCCATACTATAAAATAGGACTCTTAGTTAATATTTCTGTTGGTGCAATGAAACATCATGACCAAAATAAACTGGGGAGAAAAATGTTTATTTGTCACTTCCTCATTACACACTATCATTGAGGGAAGCCAGGACAGGAACTCAAACAAAATAGAAACCTAGAGACAGGAGCGGATGCAGAGACCATTGAAGGGCGTTGAACACTGTCTTGTTCCTCATGACTTGCTCAGACTGTTTCTTCTAGAACCTAGAAGCACCAGCCCAGGCATAACCCAATCAAAATTGGCTGAGCCTTCCCACATGAATCAATAATTCAGAAAATGCTCTATGACTGCTCAGTGTGGCACCACCACAAAAGCCTGGACCATCCCACACCAGCTATTAAGCAGGATAAAATACTGTCTCACAGTTCTTTTGTAAAAAGTGATCAAGTTAGCCATTCAGTGGTAAAGTGTTTGCTCATATGCACAAAACTGTAAATCCATTTCCAACACTGAAAATGAATAAAGGGAAGAAAAACAGAAAAGAAAGGTTTGAGTAATTTATCTGAAAAATTCCTCAGATCTAGAATCATATCACATACTTGCAAAGCCAGCAACTGGGTGGCAGAGATGGGAAAATTAACAATTCAGTGTCATCCTTGAGGCAAACTTATACTACATGAGCCCTGTTCAAAACAGTAGATATAAATAAAAACAAATAAATTATTATATTTATTCCCTATTTACTAGGCCAAATTACTATAAAATTAAACATTAGCCAACAAAAATATTCTTCTGAAAATTTATCAAGCCTAGTGGAGCTAATAATTACGTTCCCTTTAAAGAATGAAACCTCATAAGAGTATGTGAATGAGTTACAGAATTCCAGATTAGTTATGTTTCCCTAAACATTTCAATTCAGGTTGTCAGGCTTAATGACAACAGTCCCTACCTCCTGAGTTTTCTCAATAACACCATGGTACATAGTGTTATTATATAATTTTTTCTTAGAGTTTCAACTTCCTTTTATTAGGTTCCACCAAAGATGTGTTACTTAACTTCTTAGACTATTCATGCTGAATATTATTATATACACAACTTTAGACATAAAATTAAAACAAGCTTTGTCACTGATTCAACTACAATAATTTCATTCATTGGGATCCAAATTTTTGTCAAAATTAGCACTTCCTCAATAGTCCCAAGACCACACACCTTCATGACTGTTTATTGACTCTTCAATCTCTATGATTTGTTCTGCTTTTACCTTTTCCATCCTTATTAGATTCCAAAGTTCATTACTTTAATTTACTATTTTCTCAAAACACTTATTTGATAATCATTTAGACATGATTACACCTGCTTTTTTATTGACAGATTACTGAATGTGTGTAAATATTCCATGCGTAATTCTTTATAGTTTTTTCAAATTATGATCATGAGCAATATTATAGTCTTAAGCTCCCTCTTGAAATATTTCAAACATATTAGAAATAGTCATTCTGTTATTTCACCAAAAATTATATATAAAATCAAATTTTATTAGCATCCTCATTATCTTTACAATTATAATAGTCATCACTACTCTACTAAATCTTAGAGATTACATAGGCAATATTTCCTGTTTACTCACAGAGATAAGAGTTTATATGTAACCTTTCATGATAAAATTCTGTAAGGGTTTTAAATAAAAGCCAAGCACATAGTTACATAAAATTCTTTTCAATATGAAGCAATATCAAGCATAATGATTGATAATTTCAGTATTTATATATTATAATCTATTCTACAAATCAACAATTGTCATCAGCATAAAAATATACAATATTACCTGCCACTTTTAAAACACCAAAATTGTTTTGGCTGACACCACAATGATGCTTTTTCAATTATCCCTCATTTCTCACTCCAGTCTTGACACTAGTGACAGTTCAGCAATCCCTGTGCATTACACTTTGTCCTATATCTCTTGCATAGTATTGTAACATGGTGAGGAGATTTGCTACTGGTCCAATTAAAATGAGTATCCTTAGGCTGTTAGGAATTGACAGTGCTGTGGTGCTGTGTGGAAAAAATAGGCAGAAGGAGATGAAGGGCACTGGCTAAGTGTAGAGAATAAGCCAATTGTCCATGTAGGAGGCACGTCTAATAGAGCCTTTTTGTGAGTCCTGAGCTCAGCACCTTGCATGTGTTTTCTCATTTTATGTAATCATCACATCAATGCTACTAGTAAGTACTATTTTTATCCCAGTCTACAGATGGCTGAATTGAAGATCAGGGAATTAAGTGGTAATGACACAATTTTCTGTGTACAAGAACCAATTAAAGCAGTCATTTACCTGAAATCATGAAAGGAGATCAGATTTTATTTATACACTAGTTAAGAAGGAGATAAATAAGTTAGACTAAGTAAAAAAAATTCTCTTTATTTTCAAGAAGCAGCAACAAACATTCACATACTGAAATTGTATGGTTTGTCATTTCATTTTTAAATAAAATTTAATTTCATTTAAACTTAGTTCAGTTTTAACAGTGATGGACATTAATCAATTAGAACGTTAATATTTTCTCTTACACTTCTTAAACCATCACGCCTCAGATGTTTTTCATGCATTGTAAAGTAAAAATCTACAAATACAGTAGGAAGAAGTAATGTTACATTTTTGAGAACATCTTATTTATCAATATCCTGTTACAAATTCTAAATTCCAGTGTACATAGATTCTGAAAGCATTATGAGTTTAATAGCTTGAATTCAGAAGATTCACTGTATCGATTATCAATCTAGGATTATGCTCTTTACGAGTCTGGTCTTGCTCTTCATTCCACAGAGAAAGGATAATAGAATTGATTTCCAAGTTAAGAGCAGAGATGTTTGAATCTTTTTAGAACCTTTTATTGAGTGTGCCACTAGGAAGTATATGCATCTGGTCTGACTACTTACATTCCTAGGAATCATATTTAACCTGGAGATAGAACTCATAATGCTAGCTGGCCTGGAGTCACCTAGGCTAATCTGCAACTTGAATAGAAAAGTGACGTGTGTAGTGCCTATGAGTATCAAAATAAATGAAATTATCAAATTAATGTATAATTAAGTATTCTTTCTACTCATTAAACAAAAACAGAATGCTTAGATATGTCTGGGAAATTGTTCTCTTTCTTAGACATTTGTCAAGTCTCCGGAAGCAATGAAAATATTTCCTTGGAATATTAATTGGATGTTTTCCATTTGCACCCCAATGCAATAATCAAAATACCTATGGTTTTCATAATGGATTTGCTGAAGTAATGGCCAACCATGCTGAGAAAGCATGCTTTTCAATGTCCACTGTGCAGACTCCCACTAATTCCATCTTCAGAACACTTTTAATGGAAATGTGTTTAATTTTCAGTCGTAAGTATCTTGGTTCAATGTATTTCCAGTGCATTTAATTTTTTCAAGCAAATATTAGATTAGGATATGAAATAATAGTATGACATCCAATTTGGTAGTCAACTAGGATACCATAGCAAGTTTTACAAATGAAATTCATTAAATCATTAGATGAAGTGAGATATCCGATTTCACGATGGGTTTGACTTCACTTCTTTGTTGGTTTTTACTAGCAATAGAAATGGGCCAGTACCTTTATAGAACTTGAGAACACTTGTTACTACTTTAAACTGCTTTCCATTGGGAAGGCAGGAGCACAGTGCACTATGGGAGTCACTGCTGATCTAATCTATTGGCATGCTTTTTGTTTAGCCAAACTTTCTGAAGAACAGCAAAAGAATACTATCAAGGTTGAATAAAATTAACAACTTCAGAAGGATGTCAGAAAATTGTCAGAGGGATGGTAGATGGTATTCGTCTAAAACAGACAAGCAATATCAGCAATGGTCAGTCTTCCTATCCAACCTGATATCATCTTCATATCATGGTACACTTAATCTCTCAGTAATATCCTGTGTCTAGAAAATCTTCTTTTAGCCTTTTTGTAGACTATAATTATGGCCAATAACTAGAATGTAAACTTGCAAAAAGTGCAATGACGTGGCCTACACAACCTGCCTCACTGAGGTTGCCAGAACAGAGCTCCAGATTTTGTGATACACAATGCATACATTCAAGCAGATATACAAATAACCATATATACTTATAAGACTATAAAGAGAAAAAGAAGCAAGCTTCCTGTTTGCCCCATGACTTCAATTAAAGAGTGTTTGGTAATGAATAAACACTACAATTTAGACAGAACTAAACAGAAATCAAACAACAGTGTCATTAGAGATTAAAGCCCAAATTCTTAAAATTAATTGATTGATCAAGTAGACAGTGAAAAATAAGATGAAAATAATACATAGAGCTAAACAGTTGATGTATTACAATTTTATCATAGCTGGGGCATTACAATGAAGATAAATAATTTCATTTATTTGCTCTCTCTCTCTCTCACATACACACACACATACACACACACACACATACACTCTCATCATTTAGCTTTGTATACAATTTCAAACAGCATTTATGAAGGTGATTTATGTCATCTATTTCTGTGGAGGTATGCACACAAATGATGTTGTATAGCTTAAAAAACCCAAGTGTTTTCAATAACTGATTTTTAAAATGTATATATTTGCCTAACAAACATAAGGAAAAGGTTAGTCAGAATTGCATGATTTTACACTAGTTCCATCCAATAAAGTTCTGTGGTCAATAATAGCCTGTTTAAATATGTTTGAGATACTAGATTTCACAATGTATTGTCTTTCTTGATATAAAGAAAAAGGCTTATGTATGTATGGCAATAGGAAAATTCAAAACCAAGAATAATTCTGATAATAAATGACAAAACATTTAATTAGGAAATTATTGAAATTAGTGTTGAATATATGTGTTCCAGAACATTTTTCTCAGTCATAAAGCTCCATGTTACCATGATACAATATAAGGATGAATTGAGAAAAAATATCTTAGATGCTTAACAGCAGAAAATCCAAAAATTAAAAAACTTGTTTGGAGGCAAAATTATATTATGTCACAGTAAATAAGAAAATGGTGCAATGCAAAATAATTTTACTTTGTAAAGTTGTATAATATTCTATTTATTGAGTATACAGAATGTCAATATAATTAAGCATAATTCATATCAATTTGGTTCTTAATCAAGTTCTGTTTTTCATATTGCATAAATTGTTTTTATATTCACTCTTGTTATCATAATTTAAAAGGAGTTTAAAATGATCTTTAACAGTCCGCCTTGGTTATTTTATAGCTTGTATATGCTTTATAATAGTTATATTGTGACATTATATGTTTATAAAGTTATGGGTTTTGACACGGGGTATGTTTTATTTGGAAAACATGGGAACTACATCATAAAACATTTTCTTACACATGATGCCAGCAATGTGTATAAATATCCAGAACTACAGAAAGCCAAGGAGAAATATGTGGACCCTTACTACCTAAGCAAAGATACAGTATATGGTGCTGTATGTGATCGGCTTCATAAATGAAACATTGCCAAGTACCAAGGGAGAAATCTTTGTAAGCAGTGGACACATTTTCTTAGTCTCATCATGTTTCATTGGTTAAAAAGGTGCAGTTCTTTCTATTTCAATTGTTCTTGAGATTGAAAGTCAATGCAATAGAGTTTCATCATATGATATTTATTAATGCATTTATACTTTTCATTTTATACTTTTTATAGCATAGACTTTTTTCATAATATTTTATTGTTTGTTTTGAAACAGGGTCTTACTTTCTATATAATGTAGGCTAGACTCAATCTTGTGATCTTACTGCTCCACCTCTGGAATGCTAAAATTATAGCTGCATGCTACCATGTCTGGTAATTCCTTAATTTACTTTTTAATTTAATTCTTCATTAAAGGTGATATTAAATTAACTTAAATTATACAAATTTAATACTTGAATCATTCATGTTTGAAACAAGTATCTTGTCATAATATTCAGCAAATTTCCTTCTGTGGGTTCAGGGTATGATATATTCTTTGCAATCTCGAGGAAAGATATAAGGAAAGAGTTCCACAATGACATGGGCTTGATATTGCATAATAATTTATCTCTGTGCTGTTGCTATTGGATGCCTTGATGTAGCTTTTCTGAATCACCCTTTTTCTATTACAGTTGGCAATCCTTCATATCATAATTTATTAGTTCTAGATTGTCATATATAAAATGAGCACACACTTGGAATCTTAATGCCACACACGCATTCATTTTCTTACAGTTCTGATAGGTCAGCAATCTGTTGCGGTTTAGCTGAGTCCTCTGCATTGCCATAGTCAAGGGTCAGTTAGCATAGCATTTTCATTCATTTCGGCTTGGCTGCGAAAGGTTCTATTCACTTCCAGCTCAATCAGGTTATTTGCAGAATTCATCATTTGGTTTAATTCATAGCAGTGGCTTTTTTGTCGTTAGCAGAGAGAGGAAACTAGGAAGTTTGCTAGAGCAAACTGATTAGTACGCTGTAATTGTAAAATGAGAATCACAGGCTCACACCTCTGCTATTTTCTAATGATTAAAAACATTTCATAGTTCTAGCAACAATAAGCAATTGTTTTGAGAAAGAAAAACAGACATTTGTATCAGAGTCCAAAAAAGTTCAAGACAGCTGGTGAACTGTGGTAAGTTATTAGCATACTCAAGAGTTTGTTTGACCTCTAGGCTCACTCTGTGGTCTGGCTCTCTATTCTACTTCCTCTCCTTGTGGCTCAGAAATCTTCCAAATGTCTCTATCTGTTCTCTCATATTTACAATAAAAAATATTTCTTCTCTATCATACCGAAGAGGGGCCATGTCCTCATTTTCAACCACAACAGTCTCCTGATCTGTTTGCCACAACCAGATGGCATAGAGGAGGATTTGGGAATGATCCTCCTGTTTTTAGTTTGTGCCTCACTGTGGGGAAAGAAACTTTTGACTTTCTAAGTGTACAACGCTACATTTATAATATTAAATATCTTATGTCCTTTCCTCAAAGACCGCAGTAAAATGTTCGAGATATTCAAATTCTCAGCTTCTTATTTAAACAAAGAAACTTCACATGAGTATGAGGACAGCAATTAGATGAGATATAGAACTATGATGCTAAAGTGCCTATCTCATCAAACAAAAATCCTTACCTATGTCTGTCATGAGGTCACTGACTTTATACGGTATATGATCATCGTGTATGATAACTAATGGTTCTAATTATTTTCTGGCATTTGGAATTCCTCCAACAACTTTGCCTCTACTTTCAACATTGTATAAGGCTCAAAGGACCAAAGATTAGTTCAACAGACTCTTTCCAGTATGATTTAATTTTACCTAGGAAATACCACAAATGTTTTAACTCAGAGAAGGTGTATTCTACGCTTCCCCAGGATCAACTGAATGCTGTAATCGGATAGAAAAGTGTCTATATTTCCATTTATAAAAGCAGTCCTTATGATGGTGTGATACAGCTATAAGGACACTAAGCTGTCCCTACGCTTTCCTAGACTAAGCTGTGACAATAACTGACTGTTTACTTCTAGATTGCAGATGGGGCTACATTTGAATGAATCTGAACCCTAGTGACAGAACTTTGACTTCAAATGTTGGTCTTACAGCAGATATCTTTCTTGAGAAAGTAGTTTTTGTATCCTGTACAAAAACTTGTCCGGACATCTGAGCATGCAATTATAACCTTCATCTAATATAAATTTTATCTTGTTTTCCACCCACTTGTCAAATAGGGAAAGTGAACATTTATGATTTTTTTCTCTTCAGATCAATAGATCAGAATTCCTGTTGAATCAAACAAAAATCTCCACAGTGAGCTTTGTACATCTTGATTTATCTTATGATAGAATATAGAATAATTTGCCACTCATGCTATTTTACGCATAGGTTCATATTCTGTGAATGGTTTTCATGAACAGATATAAAGAGTTTCACAAGCATGAGTTCTAAGAAAAACATGATAGTAAATTAATATTTCAAGTAGAGACCTCAACTTAAAATATATCATAACAATATTCTAATAATTTTCATTCCAAGCCATGACCAAAAATGGATGTAAGACCTCAGATTCAGTCTAAAATGAACTGTTTAGGAAATAAAATACAATAGCATAAAGAGGTCTACGAAATTAGTTTAATAAGGGTAGTCTGAAGAGAAATGATTGTGTAGCACTTCCAACTTAACAGAGATATATTGCAGTGCATTTAAATTTGTTGAAGAAAAATTACTTGTGCAAAGGAGATTCTGACTCAAATGACAAGGAGAAGAAAGCTGTAAGCATCCAGCACCACTTATGTTATTAATCTGAATGACAGGGAGGAAGAAAAAAGGATAACAATAGATGCTGACATTGCAGAGTGTGAGCTATGAATTAATTTGCTCTGACAATGACACCTTTGAAAGGACACTTGCTGGCCACACACCATAGCACTTTGCCAAGATTATAAAATCAAATATAACGGAATAATTTCTTAGCCTTTGAAAACTACAAGATGATTTTAGAAAATTTTATTTCTTTATTGTACTTTATATTTTATATCACACTGTTGGTAAGAAAACTGTACTTAGCATTTTCTCACTTGTTATGGCCTCAGATTTAAAACAATTAGTTATACTGATCTCAAAAACAGAAATTTCAACCAAAGAGAACCACCTGTAAAAAAAAAATAGCTGAAACAAATTTTTGCCTTTAAGTCAGTGTCTAAGCACAAAGAAGATTTTTTTTTACTTTCAAAGCAGAATTTGTGTAGATAAATAAATAAAATGAAACTTGGAAGTTATATAGCAGTGATAAAATTAAAATGTATAATAACCTGGGATCACAGATTGGCTATCCATCTTCCCAACTGCAAAATAATTTTAGGATGTATGTGCAAGTTAAAAGCACCTTGTGCTCTTTCATTTCTAGGAGGAAAATTGAAACAAATATCATTCTAGACCTTTATATTGGTAGAGGTTTGAACAGGAGAATTTCCCACCCTGGTTTTCTGTATACTGCAAGAGATCTCAGAGTAATTGTCTAAAGGGTAATGGAAAAGAGTTCTTCAATTGTCTTCTGTTTTATCTCCACATAATAACTTAAGAAAAATAATTTATTACCTTTATTTGTATTTATGTTTGGGTCTGCTGCTATGCCATGTTTGTGGAAATTAGAGGAAAACTTATGAGAATTGGATATAGCATACAGATCCCAGAATCTAACTTAAGTCACTATTTGGTGACAGACACTTTTGCCCATCTAGCTAGCCCTTGATTTTCAGTTTCAGATCCTCCTGTCCTACATTCCCACATTTTAAGAATTATGTCACCACACCACCAAGCCCAATTTATGTGATGTTAAGGTTAGAACCTTGGTGTCAGTTATGCTTAGTAAACACAAAGTATGCATGACTGTGTGGTTACTGTTCTGCCCATACCTCAGTGTACCTGGTAAGAAGTACCAATACTATATGTTTGGCAGTGGCTTGAGAAGAAAGAGGAAGAGATGGGAAATGGAACCCACTGTGAATTTATGATGTGCCATGGGCCAACAATCTTAGGAATACTGAAAATGTGACATCAAGGAGGATCCAAACGCTAATTTTCAGTATTCCTAAGAAGTCTGTGTATCTCATGGGAGGTTTTGTACTCTCTCATCACAGAACCATTTTATTATACAAAGGATAACATTAACATCAAGGTGACTTGAACTGGGCCAGGGCTCAAAGGAGTCAAGAGAATGCCAGAATCCCACCTTCTAATGAAATACAATATTAACTTAAAGTAAAATTTGCCATTCTCACGACTTTAATCTTAAAGAAATTAAGTTACTTTTGTCTTATGGTGAACAAATTAAGAATAAGAGAAAAAGAAATTGTACAATCTTATAAAAATTTTTGAAGGTGGAAATTTCTGTCCTGTCTGCTCCTGCAGCCTTTCAGTCATAAATAAATACATTTATTGCTTGGACTTATTTATGCATAGCTCTCACAACATAAATTAACCCAAAATTCTTATCCATGTTTAGCCATGTGGCTCAGTACCTTTTCTCACTAAGGCATTCTCATCTTGCTTCCTGTGTATTTGGCTGGTGACTGACTCTCTGCTATTCCTTTTCCCAGACCTCCTAGTCTGGTTGCACCACTTACAATTCCTGCCTGGCTACTTGCCAATCAGCATTTTATTTAAATCAATACAAATGACAAATCTTTACAGTGTACAAGAACATTATCCTATAGCAATATTTGGTCAATTATTTTGAAAAACATTTCACACCAAGACCTTCTTTAAAATCAGTTTTAAAAATATGCTTATGTGATTCCCTGTACAGACTTTCCCACTTTGTAACTTAAATGTGAATATTATTCTTTGCAAGTCAAGAGTCCTGTAATTTGTGGGATGAATTCTTTTATATTTCCTTTAAAAATATAGTTCTTTGGAATTGTATACACTATATTAGTACCTCCGCAAATCCTGTGAGATCCTTCACACCCCATTAACTACCCACTCTGTCTTGTGTTCTTTTTGTTTTGTGCTATCAAGCTTATGAACTTTTCTATTATAAATAGCGAGCATATTCTTTAAAATTTGTGCATGCATTTATTTTTCATACATTATATTGATATTTTAAACATTACCAACAAAATGATATTATTGAAATAATATGTACCACAATGTCTTAAAATAAATGTGATGTAGTTAGGCATAAATATGAAAGCAAAACAAAACAAATCAAAGCAAAACAAAAAAAACAAAACATGGGAACATGTCAGAATAAAGCCAATAAATTAATGTAAGCCTTATTAGCTGTAATATGCAGATTATTGTAATCTCATTTACCTTGTAATGTGGCTTTGAGGATTAAATAAGTTATTGTACGCATATATTATCTGACACAAAAAATGTGTTTGGTACATTGTGATTGCTATTTTAATTAATAATCCTCAGAGCAAATACTGGAATCCCCTTTGCATCCAGATCCAGATATTGTATGTTGGTTTGTTTACTTGTTTGATTCCAATTTCATTTCCCTTGGGATTTCCCCCAACTTTGCAAAGAAAAAGTGTCACTAGCAGCTATTTAAAACTGTAATGTTTCAACTAAAATATAGAGGCCTTAAAGTAGAAATTTTGCTTCCTCTTGAAATGTTCCCCTCTAATTATAGGCACTATGATCAGAACATTAAATTATTGGACCAAGGATTTGGAAGTTATATTTAAATATTTTAATTTTTTCTCTGAAATCTTAAAAACATGTCTGATTTCTGGTGTAATGTTTGGTCCCATATATGGGTCTTGGAACATTTTGGCTATTCTGGAGTATCCCCATTTAACTATTGATGATTTTACTATTGTTTAGGTTTTATGTTTCATTATTATCATTACTTTATTGCTTAAAACAATGCACAACTGTTTTGTCTTACATAAAAAGGTAACCTAAATTATTAGAATTTGTATTTAAATAAAATCTAGAAAATCATGATATAAACATACATGTTTTGTTGCATTTGTATGAAATATTTCATAAATTGTTGAATACTCTTTTCAAGTGTAGGTCATTATAACTAATGGTGATGATCTCGTTTGATTCCTTGGTTCCGTAGTGAAAAGAATTGAATCATCAAAGCTGTCTTTTGACCTGCGCACATGAGTTGTGCCATACTGACATATGTTCAGAAGAAGTAAATCAGTTAATAGTTTGTAAGAGAAGATAAATTTGTAGAGAGAACAATTACATGAATAAATTAATTTTGATATGATAAAAAGGGCAATTTAATACAGCTCTTATAGCATGTACATCACTATTCTGTGATGTTCACGGTCTCACACTTTTGGCTCTTTTTTTTTTTTTTTTTTTGGTTTTTAGAGACAGGGTTTCTCTGTAGCTTTGGAGCCCGTCCTGGAACTAGCTCTTGTAGACCAGGCTGGTCTCGAACTCACAGAGATCCGCCTGCCTCTGCCTCCCGAGTGCTGGGATTAAAGGCATGTGCCACCACCGCCCGGCTTACTTTTGGCTCTTTTGGAGGCCTGCCATCCAGTACCCAAATACATTACACACGGAAGCGTATTCTTGGTTATGTATGCCCAGGTGTAAGCTTGACTTATTTTTAGACAGCTTTTCCTAACTTCAAATTATCTTGACTTTCTTTTTCCTCTTCTTCCTTCTGTGTCTCTTACTTTCATTTTTTCTCCATGACTTGCTAAATGGCTGGGTTGCTGGCCTCTGACATCCACCTTCCCTTGTTCTCTCATTGCTTCTCTTTTTCTTGTTTCTCCATCTATTTATTCTCTCTGCCTGCCAGCCTCACATATCCTTACTCCTGCCTCACCAATGTACGTTCAGCTCTTTATTAGTACCTTCAGGTGCTTTAAACAGGAAAACAATTACAGCTTCACAGAGATAAATAAAGGCAGTATAAACAAAGTGTTACACAACTTAAAATACTACTTGCCCACATTTTCCTTTTTCTATTTTTTTTT
>JAQHUG010000028.1:3517754-3538616 GCA_028555095.1 Dicrostonyx torquatus | reverse complement strand
CGTGGTGACTTACAGACTTTTATAATGGGTTAGTTTATGAGGTGGGGCTAGCCAAGAAGAGGGTGGTGATGATGGACCAGTCAGAGTTTAAATGAATACAGTCTCATGTGATTATTTTGGGCATAAGCAAGCAACCAGTGGCTGAGCGGGCCAGTGGCTGGGGGCTGGGAGCTAGGCGCTAGGAATATAACCCATACCTCTCCCCCAATTTACAACACCCCTTTATACCCCGAAGATGAATAAGAACAACAATGTACTGCCCAATGAAATTTTGAAACATGTTTTCTTTTATCAACTTATTTTTGGAAATGCAATTATCATGAGCAAACTATACAGCACATATTCAACTAGAAAACGTAAGAATATTTTTAATTGTTTACTTTTGTTTTTGTTTCCCAAGGCAGGGATTCTCTGTATATACCTGACTATTCTGGAATGCAGTTTGCATTCCAGGCTGTCCTCGAGCTAAGAACCTCCTGCTTTTGCCTCCTGGGATTAAAGGTGTGCACCACCATTGCCTGGATTATGGAAGTTTTGAAATACACATGCACATTGTAAAAATGCATCATCATCAAGTAATAGCATGTGCGTTGTTTACACAGATGGCTTGGTTACTACCCTGCACCTATTGGTGATGATTTTGCATCCCTGGATAATTGTAGGCACTCAGTTTGTCCTTAAGTATAATTGTTATGCTTTCTGTCATTCTCCAGAACACTTTCATTGTATGCTTGTAATTCTAGATCTTTTGAGTGGCACCTCAGGTTTTCTGTGTCCCTCTTTTCCTGATAATCATCTTTCTGCTATGTTCCCATGAATTGACATTATATTTTAAAAATGTAATCATGCAGTGTTTTTTGTCTTGTGTCTTGCATATTTTATTTAACACAGTATTCCCCAGGTTTATCCAAGTTATCCCAGACATCAGGCTTTCCTTAGTTAGGTTGAAAATTATTCAACTATATATAAATTCATCATATGCTACTTTCCCATTTAAAGACAGAAAAATAATTTCTTGAAACTGTACCTAAAACCTTACATAAATCCTCAAACTTTTATTTAAAGGACCACACAGAGATCATTTTTGCTTTTTTGTTTTGGTCTTTTTGTTCTGGTTTGTTGTTGTTTGGATTGGGTTGGATTGTTTTGTTTCATTGTTTTCTGAGACATATTTTTGAGGCTGTGCTCAGACCAAGTATCTACCTGCCCTAACCTCCCAGTGCTAGAATTTTAGGCATTTATTGAGACAAACATAGAGAAAAATAACACTAATTTAAAATTAGTATTGAGCCATGAAAATGGCTCAGGAGGTAATTCTGATGACCAGAGCTGAGGCTTCAAAACACATAGTAGAAGGAAATAACCCATTTCCAAATATTGTCCCTCTAACTTAGACACAGCCATGATGGTTTGCATGTACACGTGTACATGTGCAAGCACAAACACATGCACACAAACACATATAAACACACACTCACACACAATATTTTCAAATTAAAATTGATCCAGTAGAACAAGGAAGATCACATAAAAAACCCAGACATACACTTTCTGGTAGATTCTTCCTATCATATTTCTATAGTTTTATAAAAACATGGACATAAAGATCTTTTGTTATTGTGTTTTGGGGTTGAAGTAATTACTGCTCTTTTGTTTATATATTCTTCCATTCATTTATGATAAATTAGGATATTTAGTTCTTGTTTTCTACAGTTTGATGCTAGTCTCAGTAGAAAATTATAATCTAATTTAGCTGTATGCATATGTCATAAATACACAATATTTAAACCTCAGAGAATAAAAATCATAAAAAAATTGTACTTAATTTACAGTTATAATAAGGAGATCATTCTTTTGACATTAATAAGAGCTATGAAGTTTATAAACACACCAAGTATTAAAAGTAATATTGCAATAATTTGATATATAGACTATATGGATAAGTTATTAATTTTGACTTAAACAAAATTAAGGGAACAGGAAAATTACTGACAAATGTCAACATAAAATTTCTGTAATATTGTCTAAAATATTTTTAAATCCACAATTTCATGAAGAGTGATGGTAAAAAATTATTAGGATAGCAGTTTTCCAATATGTACCATAAATCTAAAAATTACAAATCACAATAATTTCTAAAATGTGTCAAACTCAGTAAGTCTTTGTAATTAAACTGTTTTCAAAATTCAATAAAGATGTAAATGTAATATATAAAAATATAAATATAACATACATATATATATATATATGTTTATACATTTAAAATGTGTGGAAATGAAGAAGAAAGCTTTTGGTCTTGTTAAAAAGTCCAATCCTTCCCTGGCATTTGCTCCTACTTCTTTGAGATTCCAGTGTATACTGTAAACCTTTGGAGACATTCAGCCTTGGATGGAGCAACTACTGGGTCCATGGACTTTCCATTCACAGCCAGCCATTGTTGAATTAGCTGATCTTAGTCTGTAAGTCATTCTAATATATCCCATTTCTTTCATATAGAAAGATATCCATTCTGTAACTTTTGTTACTCTAGAGAACCATGACTAACAGAAAGAGTAAACTTTCACAGTACTAATTTTTATTTTTTAGGTATGTGCATGAAGTAAAATAATAGACATAATGTGGGTACCCACTACAGATTAGTCTTGGTGTTGGAATTCACACATGCTGTATTGTTTAAATTCTTTTAGCTTTATAATTTTTTCATTGGAACAATTACTCTCATTACGTTTGCTCTTTATAAAACAACATAAACCATATTGTTTGTATCTTTAATTTTCAAAATACTTTGATTGGTGATAAAATTTGGATGGTCCTGTAAGTAACCAGTTATGTAGAAAAATATTTTAATGTCCTCTATTAGAAACAATTCGTCAAAAAGACTAATTTATAACCTATTTTAATTTGAATAGTTTTGAGCCCAATTGTTTATAACTGACCGTTGATGTTAACAAATATCAGAGTTAATGATTCCTTGAGACACTTTTTAAGTTCTTCAAGCACATCAGAAATCCAATTACATTTAAGTTGTTCATAGAATGCTACCTTTCAAAGTCTTCATTGATATAAAATGAGATCTGCCATTGGAACTCATTTTAATGAATGACTTTCCTCCTAAAAAGATATGTTCACAACACTCATTAATGTCAAAAGAAGAAATCATTCTTTGACATTTTCCTTATGAACAGCGTTTATTAAAGTAAGTGTGTAGACTCTTGATAACATTTCAGGTGAGGTGTTTCTAACCACCAATTAATAAAACTTGTAAGATCCTTTAATAAATAAAAACTATGAAGGGACATACAACAGGCAACTATATGGTAACAAAAGGCCTAACAACCTTACAAATTATCAAAGTTTTGCTTTATTCTTTTTCCATTTGTTTAATCTTTTTCAAGACAGGATTTCTCTGTAGGTTTGGATGCTGTCCTGGAGCTAGATTTTGTAGACCAGGCTGGCCTGGCTTTCACAAAGTCTCACCTGTCTCTGCCTCCTGTGTGCTGGGATTAAAGGCATTAGCCACCACCACCTGGCCCTGAATTTGTTTTATTCTTAAACTTTAAAGAGTATGAGTAATATGCTACATGAATAATATTTTGAATTAAATATATTTCTTCTTTATATTTTAATCATGAGCTATTTAATTAATTAAACTTATTCAACTTATTCATTAATAAAATCATTCATCTATATACGCATACTGTCTACTCTTCTCCTCTTTCTCCTGCTCCTTAATAATCTGCCTTTACTTCCCACAGTCCATTTTTGTTAAATAATTGGTTCAGGTCAGGAGGAATTGCTTCAGGCTGTACTTGACAATAGCTCCTGGACATAAAGAATTGCTTAATCCCAGCCTGACCTTTCAGCCCCAACCTGCAGAAACAATATTTCCAAACTCCTTGTTCCTTGACAAATCACAGGACCATGAAGAGCTGTAACTTCCTGCTACCAACCATGTATAAGTACACATCATCCAGCCCCTTTTACTGCACTCAAGCTACAGTGAATGGAAATCTCAAAGCTCTTCACTCATCCAATAAAGCAGTCTCAACCTGATGAGATGACGTGTTTAATTCCCTGCCCCTTTTTTTCTCCACTTTTTCCACATTCACACTTTTAATTTTTCTTTGTTTATGGTTACTGTGTTGTGAAATATTTAGTTAAATCGCAGCCATATGCTTAGGTTGGACTATTGGAATTTGGAGGATTACCAATGAATGCATAACTCAAGTCAATAGGCTCACCTATCCCTGAATCTATCCTTAGGACATAGTTGAGTAGTGAGGAGCAGGACACCTCTGACACCCTCTCCCATTGAAGGCACATAGATCCTTGTGCTCACAGAGAAGTGCTAAGGGAGCCAGGAATGTTAATCACACAGGGCTGCCATATCAATAGAGAAGATACAAATCAAATACCCGCATTCCATCCAGAAAGCTGAGAGTGGAGGATCTTAAAGACCTGATGACGTTTCTGCTATCGGTAGGGACACTCCTCAACCTAATTCCCTAGAGTGATTATCCAAGACTCTTCCCACCCTAGACCATTAGCCACCTTTAGGTTGATGTACTTTATGTCTCAATGACCTCTATGCTATCTGTCAGAGACCACACTAGAGTCTAGGCCTTTTAACTATAGAGCCCTCTATCATGGTAACATATAATGTTTGTGTAGTCACACCTTAAGCTTTATTTTGCACCTGGAATTGTGTTGCAAGAGGTGCAGCTGCTGTGTTCCCGGCACCTGAGAGGAATGTGGGCCCTTTTGTTCCCAGCGCCTGGCTCCGGCCATGGCTGCTAGTTTGCCTTTGGCCCTGGCTTATACCCGAAATAATTACTCACAAACTGGATTCATTTCGATACTGCCTGGCCCATTAATTTTAACCTCTTATACATATTAGTCTAACCCATATTTACAAATCTGTATGTCACCACGAGGTGGTGACTTATCGGAAGATTCTAATCTGCATCCATCTGGGCCAGAGGATCATGGCGTCCGCCTCAGAATTGGACTGATTGGATTGACTGTTGCCTGTAAACGTTTTCCCAAATTATACTGCGTCTTAAATATCCTAACAATGAGCCATCAAGCATTTATATTTCCCAAAGAAGGAATCTGCGCTGGGTTTTCATTATAATATCTTCATACAGTCGGCTTCCTTGTATTATACCTGTGGGGACACCTTCACTCTTCCTACCATCTCTGGATGCTAATTTGTTTGTCATCAAGCAAACTCAACGCATCAGCCATAGTTGCTAAGAGTTTTTGTTTTGTGACCCCTTGAGTTATCTTATGAACCTGGCTGACTCCCCCAATGGGTTAAAAACAAAACAAAATAAAAAAAAAAACAAAAAAGAAAACTAAAGATGGTAGTCCCCTGGCCAAGAATCAATAGTTCATTTTTCCCCAGGAAGAGATACTGAACCCTGAACACTTCTTCCATCCATGACTGAATATTGGCAGCCCCAGTTTTGTGCAGGCCTAGTGCAGACAACCACAGCTATCATCAGTTCATGGTTGTGATAGCTGTCTTTGATAGAGCATAGCACTATTGACCAGACTCTCCTTCTTTGTCAGTTAAAGAATGAAAAGGCAGGGAAAAAAGGTGTGTACCAGGTAGCAGCAGAAAAAGGCCAAGCAGAGAAAAGAGAATTGGTAGTTGAACAAAGGTGGTTGCACAAGGTGAAGAAACATACATACGCAGCAGACACACAGAGAAAGTTTCCAGGCTATCATTTCAAACTGGCAGGTTGAGAAAGAATCTGGCTGTTTCAGAAATTTGTCAACTTCATTGCCACGTCTTGGTCCTTTCCCTCTCTATCTCTCCACCAGGGTGTCGGTCTGCCTCCTGGTCTCCCATCAGGACAAGAAGTAAAGTTTTAAAACCTGCTCCCTGTCATCCGACTTTTACAGCTTTTCTTCCTCCCCTTCAGGGATGTTCCCTAAATCTTAGAGAACCTGGAAAAAGTGCCCTATTTAAGGATACACTGCCCTATTCAACAAAATGATAGTCTGGTGTCATCTCAAGCTGGACTCTGATAGTGTAAACAGAAGAATTGCTGGAGGATAGACCAAAAATAAACTTGTGAAATGTGTTTCTGTTTATCCAGGTCCACTATCACCTCCTTCCTCTCACAAACAGGGCATCTAGTGCCAAATCAGAACATGTAACACACATCAAATTCCCAATGCTAGTCTTCTGGCTCTTCTGCCCTATAAACCTCCTGCTCTAACTTCTAGGCTGTTCTAGCTCACACATCTCCCTCTCTTCACAGCTACTCCTACTCTCTTTTAAACAGCAAGGGCCTCCCTGATTTTGCTTAGCTGCACTTCCAGAAAGATAGACTTGGCAGCTTTGAACTTCCTAAAGTTTTTTTTTTCTCTCTCTCTTTTTGGCTATTTTCTCTACCTCATGATAGGATATGCATGATTCCCCTGAACTACTGCAAATTAGGCTTTCCATCCTGTTCAGTAAGCTCCCAATCATGATGGTATCCATAGCACTCCCGCTTCTCATGCACTAGTTGCTCATCTTGTCTTAAGTATTTGTACTATGGTTGACAACATAAACAGCTGTGTAGGGAATGTTTTCAAAAGATAATGTATACTATGACTTCATACTCTCACATCTATATTTTATTATTCTGAGAGTTAAAAGTAAGTAAACTTTTAAAAATACTTTTAAAGAGCACCATTTTAGGGGGCTGGAGAGATGGCTCAGTGGTTAAGAGCACTGACTGCTTTTCTAGAGGACCTGGGTTCAATTCATAGCACCCACATGGCAGCTTACAACTGTCTGAAGATCCAATTGCAGGACTTCTGACACCTTCACACCAATGTACATAAAATAAAGTTAAATAAACCATAAAAATATTTTAAAAAAGAGCACCATTATACATTATTTATGTACTAAGTAAATTGTTTTTCTCACGGTAACCTTAAACTACAAAAATTCCTAGCTTCTAAATTAATAAAGATTAATTATTAAAAGGTCTAAGCATATAAAACAATTTATATATGTTATTTTGGTTTTGAATACAGCCATGTACATTTAGTAAATGATTCCAATGTTCAAAATTTTCAAATTATGCATTTTGCATAGCTATTAATATATAAAATATTAATAATAGATCTCACATTAGCTAGTTTTGGAAATAACACATGGATTAATTTTAAGTTGTTACTTGTTTATTCCACTTTTGTCATTAAAAAAACCCTGCATTCCTCTTATGAAAATATTTTATATTATATTCTAGAAATTATTATTTAGAAATTAGAGGAAATATATTAATATTAAAAATTTCTTATGTTATAGTTTTCAAAATAAAGATGATAAACAAATTATACACAAATATAACCTTTAGTTGTGACTTTTGTGACACCAAGATATAATCAGACATCGTTAAGAAAAGTGTGCTTTTAGCTCCTGATCATTTTTCATTCTTTTCAATGTTCTCACGTTTCAAATTGATGAAATAAAGCAGTTAAGTTGTTTTTTTTAACACAATGGCCACCTGCTGTGTTTCTCAATTAATGCTGCCATCCTTTTATGACTAGCAGTGATTTCCAGCTCTGGATGTCAAAGTCATTGTTTTCACTTGGTCCATGCTGCTGGCTATGAAGACATGCTTGAAACATAGGAATGTACATTTAAATATGACATAAAGCTTCTATAGAGTGATGCTAATATACCTTAATTCAGTCCCTCTGACTTGTTTAGATAACTGATTATTTCTCTCTTTAGACTCTTCTACTTCCTTACTATCCTTCTCTTAAAGGCATAGCCTGGACTCTTTCCCATTGAGAACGCTAAAAACCATTAGAGTATTAAATATTTTTGGATTTATTTACTTTATGTATATGAGTATTTTGTCTGCTTGTATACATGTTCACCACCATAAGCATGTCTGGAACCTAGGAAGATCAGATGAGGATGTTAAATCTCCTGGAACTGGAGTTGTAGATGATTGTGCACCACAGTGTGAGTTCTAAAAACAGAACCTGGGTCAACCTCAAGAGTATCAAGTACAATTAAATTCTGAGTCATCCCTCCAGCTCCTAAACCTGGACAGGAGGTTTGTTCCACCATGCCCTGCTACCCTCCTCTCTTTTTTAAAACAAGAATCTAGCATTCCCGGTATTCTCAAGTGTTTGGAGATACCATTTGCTTTTGGAATTTTGGAGGTGAAAGTTTAGGGTCACTGAATTATCTCTCTCTACCTATGATTAAGACTGTGATTAGGGAATAAAATACTAACCAGAGAAAGCCATTGTTGGGTCAGTTATTGGTGTGGGATGGTCCTTCTGTATTTCTGTGCTTTCATTGGTTAAATAGAGACTGCCTGGCCTGTAGGATAGGGCAGCCCTTAGGTGGGTGGAGTAGAGAGAACAGAAGGTGTTGTAAAAGGAGGTGTGGATTGTGTTCCCAGCACCTGAGAGAAACGCGGGCCCTTTTTTTCCATCCTGCCCTGCTCCCTTCTCACACAGCCACATAGCCTGCTTTTGGCCCTGGTTAGCTTATGCCCCGAATGATTACACACAAACTTTATTCATTTAAATACTGCCTGGCCCATTATAACTAGCCTCTTCTTGGCTAGCCCTCACATCATAAACTAACCCATTCCTAATAATCTGTGTGTCACCACGAGGTGGTGACTCACCAGAAAAGTCTAACTTGCATCCATCTCCAGCCAGAGCATCATGGCATCTGCACACTTCCCTCTCACAGCCTTCCATTCTATCTACTCTGCCCACGTAAGGGCTGCCCTATCAAAAGGGCCAAGGCAGTTTCTTTATTCAACCAGTGAAAACACAGAAATATAGAAGAACCCTCCTACATCAAGAAGGTGATGAAAGAGAAGGCACGGGGGCAGACACCATGATGCTCCGACCCGAGATGGACGTAGGTTAGACTCATGCCAGTAAGCCACAACTCGTGGTGATACACAGATTACTAAATGTGGGTTAAAGCAGGGTGTAAGAGTTAGCTATTAAGAGATTAAAACTAATGGGCTAGGCAATAATTCAATTAATACAATTTCCGTGCAGTTATTTCAAATGTAAGCTAGCCCAGTGGCCAGGAGCTGGGCGGGATGGAATAAAAGGGCCCACGCTCCTCTCAGGCACTGGGAACACAGCCTGCGCCTCATGCTACAAGTACTCAAAGAACAATATCCGAGTGGGCAGAAAACTGGAAAGGAAGCTAAGGGTCTGACCGACAGTCAAGCAGTCCAAAAAGCCTTCTTACACAGCAATCTGAGGGGTGTGACCTACTTATACTCAGTTTCTAATACTAGCAATCACAGGAATCTACTAGATCCACAGACCACACCTCACCCGTGTACTACTTCCAAGTCTCAAATGGATGCAGAGTCATCTCTGTCATTTCCAAGAGCTTTACTAACTTGATAGAGATGCCTTCTCCAACTTGAAAAGAATTGCTATTTTAAGATCTAGGGTGACCATATATTAAGTCTTCTAGAAGGTTATTTGATGTCTCAAGTAAAGTGGTGTAGGAGGTCCTTCTGTCTATGTGTTGCTTTCATTGGTTAATAAAAAACTGCTTTGAGCCTATAGCAGGGAAGAACAGAACTAGGCAAGCGAAAGCTATGCTGTATGCTGAGATGACAAAGGGCAGAGTAGGAGATGCCATAGATTTGCCACAGGAGATAGGCATGTTTTGCCAGTAAGCCACTGCCACGTGGTGATACACAGATTAATAGAAATGGGTTAAATTAAGATGTAAGACTTAGCCAATAAGAAGCTATAGCTAATGGGACAAACAGTGATTTACTTAATATAGTTTCTGTGTGGTTCTTTCAAGGATAAGCTAGCCAGGTGGCCAGGACGAACAAGCAGCCTCCCCCTGCAACAGTCTTCTTCTCTATGCAGTAAAGTCTGTAGGATCAGACGTGGTTGCAGCAAAGCTTCTGTGGCCATCTGTCATGGATATACCTATTATACAAACTTCAGTGATCTCTGCAAATCAAGTAGCATTTCCTCACCACAGTCATGGGAGATATGGCTAATTTAATGAAAGTCCAGTGATTGTCAAAGGGTGCTGCTATGTTGACAGTTTCTCATCAAACAACTGGGCGTATTGGAAGGCTTGTCAACATTCAGTCAGTGGGCAGGTGTAGGCATTGACTGCTCTTTCACTTCCTGGCCTCCCAGTCCTGAAATAATCACACAGAAACTATATTAATTGTAACATTGTTTGGCTAATGACTTAAATATATTCCTAGCTAACTCTTATATTTTAAGCTAACCCATTAATATTAATCTATGTATCACCACAAGGCTGTGGCCCACTGGTAGGTGGCATCTCCTTGACTCCACCTTCTTTTCTCCTGTATCTCTGCTTGGAATTCTCACCTTGCTCTATTCTTCACTACCACCGGACCAAAATAGCTTTTTTATTAACCAATGGCAATAAACATATTCACAGCATATAGAGGGGAATCTTGCATAACCTCCACTTTCCTGTCTAAACAAAAAGGAAGGTCTTGAATATAGCATAGTAAAATTACATATAACAAAAAAAGCTATCAAGTAAGAATTATAGTTTCAATATTTAGTCCATATACATTTGACAAATTAAGGTAAATACTCTATCATCTTTCCTATCTTCGTGAGTATAAGTTTTATATCTAATTTATCCTTTATCATAACTAAGAAAAATTATAACTATCTTCCTTCAATTCTTCAAAGACACCCGAAGGACATAATATTATCTAAGAAAACAGAAAGTACATTGTAAGCAAATTTCAAAACTCTAGAATTGACAGAAACATCTCATTTCATGGACAGTCATCACAAGTTCTTCTGTAGCTTTGGGGCATCCATCTTCAGCCAACAGGCCCATATTAAGCAGATTTTGGCAGTTTGTCAGTCACATTCTTCTGCATCCTTCAGACTCTCATAAAGCAGGAACCCTGAAGGGCTTTCTCACCTTTATGCAAGTTCAGCAGTAATTTTTCTGTGGTTTCAGCATGTCCAGTTCATACAGCATACCACTAAACAGTCCAAGCAAGATCAGTTTCTTGCCCAAATGGCTAACAAACTCCATAAGGAGCAGCTTTTATGCCCATCATCCTCTCAAATAGATTGCCACTGCCAGGAGCAGATATATGTTATTGCATGAAAAGTCCCATTTTAAATGCCATATTCTATTAGTCTTTGAAAGGTTTGAAGAATACCTATCTATCTGAAACACAGGTCTGTACATCTAGAAAACATAACTAAAATAACTAATAGCTTGACTATTATAGATGACTATTTACCTATATTTTAATTGTATATTACATTTTAAATGAGCTGCGCAAATCATAATATCTTAAACAAGAGAAGAAACACATGTACACAGTGTAACAAAATCAACCTTAGATTTGCATCAATAGGTCAAGATCCATATCATTGCAACGTATTCATCTCTATATCAACAGGCCCAGGTAAGGCACCAAATAGGGCTTAAGAAAAATAGACGGCAGCAAAACAGGAGAAACAGGAATGACCTGCTAGAAGAGAAGGCAGGACAAGAGAGAGATCAATGTCTTAAAGAAGAAGTGAGAGGTGGATGTCTAGCAAACCCCAGGGACAAAGGAGAGTGTGTGAGAAAGAACACAAGGCTGCGCAATGCACCGCAACCCCTCAGAGTGAAGGCAGGCTGTGGAAAGACTGTCACCATACAAGGGTGATGGGTACACAACAGTGCTGGAAAGAGCAGAAAGAGGAGGAAGGAGGATGTAGGAGTCATAAGTGGATTAATCTTTGGATATAGGCAAAAGTTGTAGGAGCAGGGACATGGAAACTCAGTCAGAAATAAGACATCCAGAGAGACTGGTTAAGGAGACCAGATGCTATGGACTCATCTGCTGTGACCTGCCACAGAGAGTGAGGTCTAAGTACATACCCCCCCACACACACCCCAAAAAGAAAGAAAAAGGCAGAAGGTGAAATTTACATCCTCAGTAGTATTTAGTATGATTATGAGTATTAGTATTAGTGTTAGTATTTAGGCTTTATTTACAGAAACTTGGCAAGCATTTGAACCGTCTGATCTGTCTCCACAGAGAACAAATATTTGCCAGTTAGACCTACATGAGAGAAATACGACCTTCAGATCATCTTCATAGAAGTTCACGTGTCAGATGAGGTAGTGCCATCTGCAGACTGGTTTCACTGGCTCACGCAGACTGACTAAAGGAGGAGCCATCTACTTTGATAGTGGCTTGACATCTCAAAAGAAGGGTACACAAATCCTTGACAAAGGAGTTTTTAGGCTGTAAAACTGCCAAGAAACTTTTAAGAAATAGGTTCACCTTAATGGGAAGTGAAGGATTTTTAAGTTTTCTAGAAAATACTCTGGGTATTTGGGAAGTTGGAGTCCAGAGTTATGAATAAGTCTCCCTTGGTGGCCCTGTCTTAGAGGACCATCAATGATTACTTTCTGGCTATATTTTGCTAGTTTTTGAAAGGATCTCTAAATGTAAGGGCTTGAGGGCTTGCCAAAGAATAGGTACAGTCCTCATCTGTCATCATATAGTACACTTTTCCTAATTACTTCTGGAATGATTGATTTGAAATACCGTCTATACTTTATAGTTGTCAAATCCATATCTATAATCTTTGGCCATAGACTCTATTGTTATATTCTGATAATTTTCCTGACACAATCCACATACCTAAGGCTCGGAGGAAATGAGCTGGAGCAGAAAGATTGTAAGACCTTAAAGAGTGGGACACTGTGCATGACAGTTCCTTCTGTACAAGGCCAAGGTATTGCTTCCATGCATTCTTAATGACATGGTTGCCTGTAGCAGACCTGAAAAGACCATAACAATTGTCAGGTCAACAGTTCGATATGCATGAAGGAAAAATTCCCAAACACCCAGAATAAATGAATTGCTACAGGAAATAACTACTGTGGAAGGGGGATATGGTTTTGTTTTCATTTTTTTTCTCTTTTGACTGAAACTCTAACACTATCTGTCTCTCTCTCGTAGTATTTCCATATCCCCCTGTATGTATGTATGTGTGAAAAAATATAGAATACAAGGTCACAAACTTGAAACAGTATATTCAGTAGTGCTAAGAAGAGGTGGATGCGGGAGATGGCAGTAGGATCAATACAAACACTCTGTATTCATCTACTGAATCCTTTAGTTAAAAATATAATTGTGTTGTTAGCAGTTCTAAAAAGATGTGTTTCAGTGTTCATAAAGCTCGGGCATACATGAATTAAGTGTTTTGTTCCTTTTAACTTTAAAATTTAAAAATGAAATATATTCTATTATAGTATTAATAATATAACTAATGAGTATAAAAGTTGCATTGTATAGTAAAAAGAAAGTCTCCAATTGGTTTGCATGTTTTAGTTTTCATTAATAATTTTTGTTATAAAATGGTACACTAATTGCAACATAAACAAGCATGTAGCAACCTCTTCTATACTATTGTACAAACAATGGAATCCTTATGGACCAAAGGTCTCTTCTTGCAGTAAAATCAATTGTTTAAAAAACGTCTCTGTATAAACCTCATATTTTTATACTAAGCTCTGAAAGGGGGTTTTGTGCTTAAGTGATACCTCCAGTATTCTAGTGTACGAGATGTATTGATTCAGACAAAAATACACTTTGCCCAGACATACAAGCAGGAGCTATAGAAATATGTTAAAGTGAGATTCATTACAGAAAAATGAAAATGTCCATCCAGACTTTTATAGTAACTTGCATATTTGTGATTTTTTTGGGGTGCTAAGTGCTTCTATATTATGCAGTGAGAACTCACAGACATCTAACATGGATAGTGGCATATAAAAAACACCCTAATGTGTTGGTCCTTTGCTAATCAGCTATAATATAACTGTTTAAGATATTCCCTTTCCTCTTTTACCGATTTTATTTGCTTTTATCTTAGTTATCTTAGCTTTTTGCTGTTTTGAATTTTGAACATTTGCATTTCCCATACATGTATGTCATTCACAGACAATTAGTAAATATATCATTTCAAACTCTTCACAAATTGAACTCCAGAATAACAAAAAAAGAACTTTTGAGATAATTGAAAATAAAAATTTATTTCTACGTGTGGTTAATTTGTGATGATGGCAATGGGGGGTATGTTCTGCTGTATCATTTATCTGCAACCTTTAAATCTCCCGTTATGTATCTACAAATATGTCTTTGCCATCATGTGATATTTCGGTCTCACTTCTGCCTTTGAAAGTATTCAAAGGATATATTGGCAAAATAAGAGAAAAAGACAGTTGTAGTGACTCACATCTGTAGTCTCCACAGTAGGTAGGCTGAGGCAAACGCATTACTGGTTCAAGGCCAGCTTGGGTTGGACAGTAAATTCATGGGTATCCTAGGTTACAGAGTGAAACAGCGTCTCAAAATTTTAAAGAATAGAGAATAAAAAGTGAAGTAATATAACTGTATGGAGTATCGTAAGTCTTCCAGAAATCACTGTAGCTTTCTAAGGCCCCTAAACTCCCCACAGATTAACACATCTGTTAGGGCTGAATGCCAGTATGTTTGAAGCTCTTGTGGTCAACGAGGGAATATAATTATAAGTATTCAAAGGATGTTTATCTTAAAGTTCACAAAACATTTGTTAATCTGATAGAAAATTAGCAGCTGCTGTCTATCACATCTGGTGACAAGCAAGGCCACAACACAGTCCAGATGCGATGCTTCACACTGGATTCCCTCGTGCTCATTTTGGCTGGCATCTCCAACTACTCCAATATGACATTGCACATACAGAAAAAAACTGGGAGTACAGAAAGGAAAAATAAGAAAAAGAGAATCTGAAATTTTTTATTATGATAGTTAATTTTCAAGAAAAGAAATAAATATATGCCTGTAAAATATACATTGTATGTACCATATGTCCATGATCCTCTTACTACATACATGTAGCTATTCCCTTACAGAGCAATGAAATCTAGCCATAGCTTTTAGTAGTCCACAAAGAAGCTATTAAAATGAATTATTATAATTTTAGAATGGCCAGTACTAGAGACAACAATATAGCAATTTAGGTGAATATTCAAGGATGCCTAGAACAGCAGTTTTCCTGCCTTTTATGTCTTATTGTTAACTTTTTTTTAGCAATTCAGTACCAATTGCTATTTGCCTCTCAAATGAAGATATCCATTTTGCTAAAGGCCTTTTCAATTTCTTTCCAGATAATGACTTACAGATCTCCATTGTGGAGAGTATATTACCTTTTAAAATTCCACCCATATTTCTTGCTTCTTGTTGATTCCCAAAGCATGCCCTCCAGTATTTATAAGCTTTTTTATTTTGTTTCTTTAAAAGTACTTACAAGATTAATGGTGTGGACATTATGTTTCCCCCCCCCCACAGGATCATCTAAATATAATCCCATCTTATGCAGCTTCTTATCTGTGACATTTGCTATGTTTGAGTAAGAATCATTTTCCAATGAAACCTATTTCTCATTACATTTATAATTTATATAAAGTAAAACTATAAGATGAAAATACTTTGAGTGACACAATGCTAAAGCACACTGTATTCCCTCCTTTTTACGTTTCACATAGTGAATTTCTCGAAACACATTGTAGGTTTTCTTTCACATTCTTGTATTGTTGGTATATATTTTAGTTGTGGGCAACCATCAAATGATGCAAAATGAAATGTGTTATATTAGAGGGTAATCATGCTAATACAGCCACCATAAGAAATAATGTCTTAGGCAAACCTAGATTCCAAATCAAATTATATTATGGACAAGATTATTTACTTCATGTAAAGATAAAATATTAGAACTGTTTCAGAAAATATATTTATTTGAAATGGGAAAGTAATTATAGAAGGAACTGAAATTTCCAGTCTAAGATGTACGTTTCAATACTTCCAAATGAACCCTCCCTCTTTTATTTTTCAAGACTTCAGAAATGACTCAGTAGAAGAACTCTATATAACAGCATTATATCCCTTGCCTGTTGAGTAGCAGTGGTGTGGTGTTTAAAACAGCACAAAAGTCCCTTCTAGTTCTGCTTACAACATACAATGATCCAATAAATATTTTCACATGTCAAATAACAAAGGAAATTACAGAGTTTCTGGCAAAAATGGTGGTTTTGTTCTCTATGCTCATGAATAAGATAGCATTTTCCCTGGAAGTTATATTTAATTAAAAGAAATAAAATATTGTTTCCACAGAAAAATTAAATTAAAATATGTATAGAAGTGCAGAAAAGATTTCTGAAATATACCTTAAAATAAATGTTACTGTGGTTCAAAATTTAACATCATGTGTAAAATTAAATATATCTTTAATAGTAATTATAGTGATACACATATAGGCATGCAAAGAGAAGCGTACACACAGACATACATACACAGACACACATTCATGTACATACACACACAGTGGCATACACAGGCATATATCCACACACGACATACACAGACATGGAGAAACTCACAGAAATATATACAGTGACACACATACACGCACAGAGAGACATACACAGCATACACACAGACAGAAACACACACACAGGTAGACATATATACACAGACATATACAGACACACACACACACACATATATATATATTTATATATATATACATACATATATACACAGAAAAACACATAGACATATATATATATATAAAATATATATAAATACATGTATAGAGACACAGATAGAGGCATACAACAGACACAGATACACATACATATATACACAGACACAGAGAAATACAGACACACACAGAGACATGCATACACACATATATACATACATACACATATTATCCATAGAAGTACTCCCATGAACAGGTACTGAATAACATCTTAGATTAAAAGCAGGAGTATTAGTGCTTTCCTGAGTACTAATTTTGGGCAGCATTGGTTGTTTGACTTTCTCAGCACATAGCAATTATCATGTATTTCATTGGTTAGTATGTAGTCACATTTTCCCCTTGCATACAGACATAAAATAACAGTGCTTAATACCACTATGGACACAGTGCTTCTTACAATAAAAAGGAAGTAGAAAAGCATAATTTTCCTTGTTAAACATAAAAATCCTGGTTAGCTGATAAACACACTTCAGAGTATGGTTCTGTTGTTAACTTCACATGGAGAATCATTAATTAAAAGTATGTTTTTTCCTATAATGCATGAGTGTATAAAATGCAAAACTCTTCCATGGACTGAACTTTAGAATAAAATACATAAGTTGACATTTTTCTCCTAATCTATAGCCTTGTTGATGCACCATAAGAACAATTTCTTTTTTTGCTTGTTTAACTTTGCTGTGCAATCTTTCATTTATTTTTATTTTTCCTTTCTTGTTGTTTTTTGAACTGTATATTTTTTATGCTTCCCTCTCTTCCTCCCCCCAACTTGTACCCTCTTCCATGATCTGCATGCTCCTAACTTACTCAGGAGATTTTGTCTTTTTATACTTCCCATGAAGATTAGATCCATGTATGTCTCTCTTAGGGATCTCTTTGTTGTCTATGTTTTTTTAGTATTGTGAATCATGGGCTAATTTTTCTTTGTGTTGTGTCTAAAAATCACATATGAGTGAGTACATATTATATATGTCTTTCTCGGTTTGAGTTACCTTACTCAATATAATGCTTTTTAGATCCATCCACCTGCTCACAAATTTCAAGATGTCATTAATGTTTTCTGTTGTGTAGCATTCCATTGTGTAAATGTACCACATCTTCTTTTCTCATTCTTGAGTTGAGGGGCATTTAGGTTGTTTCCAGGTTCTGGCTATGACAAATAATTATGCTATGAACATAGTTGAACACATGTCCTTGTGATGTGATTGAGCATTTTTTGAGTATATACCCAAAAGTGTTATTGCTGGATCTTGAGGTTGGTTGTTTCCTAATTCTCTGAGAAATCACCATACTGATTTCCAAAGCAGTGGTATCATTTTGCACTCCCACCAGCAACGGAAGAGTGTTCCCTTTACTCTACATTTTCTCCTACATAAACTGTCATCAGTGTTTTTTATCTTGGCCATTCTTAGAGCTGTAAGATGGAATTTCAGAGTTGTTTTGATTTGCATTTTTATGGTGCTAAGGATATTGAGCATTTCCTTAAGTTTCTTTCTGTCACTTAAGATTCATCTGTCGAGTGTTTTCTGTTTAGGTCTGTATGCCTTTTTTATTGGATTATTTGTTATTTTGATGACGACATTTTTGAGGCCTTTGTATATTTTGGAGATCAGACCTCTGTCTGATGTGGGGTTACTGAAGATCTTTTCCCATTCTGTAGGCTGTCGTTTTGTCTTGTTGACTGTGTCCTTTGCTTTACCGAGATTCTTAGTTTCAAGAGGTCCCATTTATTAATTGTTTCTCGCAGTGTCTGTGCTATTGGGGTTATGTTTAGGAAGTGTTCTCCTATGCCAATATGTTCAAGTGTACTTCTCACTTTCTCTTCTGTGAAGTTCAGTGTGGTTGGCTTTATGTTAAGGTCTTAGATCCATTTGGACTTGAAATGTGTGCATGGAATAGATATGGATCTATTTTCATTCTTCTACCTGTTGATATCCAGTTATAGCAGCACCATTTGCTGAATATGTTTCTTTTTTCCATTTTACATTTTTTGCTCCTTTGTCAAAAATCAGGTGTTTCTAGGTGTAGAGATTGATATCTAGGTCCTCAGTTTGGTTCTATTTGTCTTCTTTTCTGTTATTATGCCAATACTAGACTATTTTTAGTACTGTGGCTCTGTAGTAGAGTTAAAAATCAGGGACTGTGATGCTTCCAGAGGTTGAATTTTGGAAAACAATTTTTTAAATTTAAAATGAAAATATTAGAAAGGGCATGTGAAAGAGGATAGGTTTGGTTTATGATAAGAGCAGTAGGAAAACATATAGGTAACAGAATGTCGTCAATAAGAACAAAAGAAACAAGAAATAAGATGAGCTCAATTACCCCAAAAATAGGAGAGAAATTACAGTACACAATAGAATGTAAAACCATATTTAGTCCCTAATAGTCACTTAAATTGATTTTTATCTATATATTCAGTTATATGAATTTCAAATGGTCAAGTTAAAATTTCCAGAACAAGTAGAACCAGGTGATGGTGGCACACACCCTTGAACCCAGCACTCTGAAGAGTCATGGATCTCATGATCATGAGTTCTACAGAACTAGTTCTAGGACATTCAGGGCTATGCAGAACATCCCCGTTTTGAAAATTCAAAACAAAATAAAACATATCCACAAGAACAAAAAGAAATTTAGGCCTGAGGTTAGGAGGACTATTTAGGATCATCAGATTGGCTCCATCCAGAAACAAACGGAAGTACAGCCAAACATTAGGTAGAGTCCGGGAAATCCTTTACAAGAGTGGAGGGGAAGGAAGGATATTAGGAGCCAGAGTGATCCAGAACACCCAAAGAAAACTTGCAGAGGACCTAACCAGGGCTCACAAGGGCTTATAGAGACTGAAGGGACATATCTGAAGTTAGGAAGCTAGTTGATAAATAGAATAAAACAAAGGTAGAATAGAAATTGTACTAAAACTTCTAAAATAAGCAATTCTAACTGATGAACATTTTTATGAAAAATTTCCAAGTTGGATATTTCCATAGCTTTGTACGTGGTATTTAGATTACTACTGTAGGAAGGAAAGGAGGCCAAACCAAAGCCCAGATACACACCTTTTTCAGATAATTGTGATTTGTATTATATTTTGTGATAGTGAAGATTTTGCTTTGTAAGGGAGACAATCAGTATTTTCTTTAATTTTTTGTGACAAAACAATATTTGTAGTTGTCATCTGTTACATGTGAACTGGGGAGAGTGATTCAATGCCCGAATTCATATTAATGTTACAATCTCCACAACCTCAGAGAGGGGCATACGTGCATTCTGAGTGCTTTAAGGAATATGCAAACTGGGGTTAGATCATCAGGACGGGTACTAATGGAAAATGAGACATTTTCTTACACATACCAAGATATTATTCATAGACATGAAGAGATTGTACAAAAATGCACCAGAAAATTCTTCCAAATGGCTTAGCAGATAAAATACAAAAATGCACTTGCCGCCAAGCCTAGTAATCTGAGTTGGATCCACATGATAGAAAGAGGAAATTGGCTTCCAAAAACTGTATTCTGACCTCCATGCACAGGGTGTAGAACTTGGATAATCTTTCATTGGAGGTAGTAGGAGAGAAAACAGATTTTATGGAGGGGAGAACATAGAGTTTTGGAACAGGAATGGGTTAAGAAACGGGAAGTGAAAGGTCAGTGTAAGGACTAATGAGGAATGACTAGCAGTAAAGATCATTGCTAAGCTATATATCAAATGACTGAAGAAGCCTCTAAGGAAAACTCTATAAATAGAGTTTATAAAAATTTACCCTTAAATGGGGGAGCAACACTTTTTGCAGGTACCATGTGTTACTAAAGAAAAAGTCTAAGGACAGACCTAGGTTATCTTTTTTACTGTTTTCAGTCAGTGGTTCCTCTAAGTATTCTAGGATGTTGATGTGGTTATTCTCAATGAGGTAATGATAATAGGCACTATTTCGAAAGTAACCATATAGCTGAACCATAGGATATATAAAACTAAACTTGATATGGACCATGGAAGGTTTATCCTTTCTAGATTTCCATCATAGTATGGGGAGTTCTCTTGATGCTTCCACAGGAGAAAAGTAATCAAAAATCTTACCTAGTAATGAGTCTGGTGTGTACCCATAATGTCTGGCATGGCAAGATATTCCAGTGATTTAAAGTTAAGATAGTCTATGTAGTTGTCAATATTTTAAAATTTATTTAAATATTTATTTATTCAATTTATTCATTAGTTATATAAAACCAAAACTGTTTTGTT
>JAQHUG010000028.1:3490943-3506265 GCA_028555095.1 Dicrostonyx torquatus | reverse complement strand
TGGATGGAACTTTATCTGATAAATCACAGTCATGTGGCAATACACATATTAATGGAGTTGAGCTAATTTAGGATGAAGAGCTAGCCTGTAAGAAGCTAGAGCTAATTGACCAAGCAGTGATTTAATTAATACAGTTTCTGTGTGGTTATTTCAGGTCTGGGCAGCTGGGAACAAACAGACAGCATCCTACAACAACTGGTGTGTAGAGAAACCAAAGGGTAATATGATTTATCTAATGTGTATACTAATTGTTCAACTGCCGTATGCTATCTGAAATCTACGTCTTTACCATATGAACTGACAACAAATTCTGTCATAGATCAGACAGCATTTAATAAGGAAAGGAAAACGCTGGCATCTAATGTAGAAACTGTCCTGCCAAGAAAGATCACTATCCTTCGGCAATTTACATCAGCAAGGTTGTTTCTGCCTGCTTGCATTCTGTTTGTTCTGTGTGTGCATGTTAATAGCTTAAAGGAATACTTGCCAAATTGCAGACTATCTTCTAAAGGATATCATTATTGAAATACATCTCAATTACGAATAAACAAGTAACATTCACAATACTGACATGTAATATTTAGTAGAAAGTAGATGCATTTAGCAATGTTTCACAACTAAACATTAGATTCAACTGAAATAAAACCATTATGTTTGCAAGTCCTCTAAAAGATAATCAATAATTATTATATCCGTGTCATTTAAATAAGATTCTGAGACTAGTTAGCCACAATAAATAAAAAAAATTATATTTCTGTCAATATCAAACAACACTATCTGAGAAGCATCTGTAGACATAAATTAATGTCTGATGCCTAGAATAATCTGATCTGTCAAGTTTTTAAATTTAGAAATTGTACAATAGAAATAATGTGGATATATATGCATAATTTTATTTTATAATGTGTAAGAATGTTTTGCCTATGGGTATGTTTGTGAACCATGTGTGAATGTGTATGTTTGTGGTGTGTGTTATCCAAAAAAAGTGGCATCAGATTCTCTGGAACTGGAGTTAAAAACTAATGTTAGTCACCAAATGGGTGCTGTGATTACACCCAGATCTTCAAAAATAACAGCAACTGCTCTTAACCACTAAGTCTTTTCTCTTGTCATTTCTAATGTTTATTTCTCTCTCTGTGAACTGCTAATCAAAACTCCTGTTTGATATATTCTTTTTATACTGCTGGTTGAGAATCAAGACAATATCGGCCTCCCTGCATCATCTGCCATATATAGCTCAAATCATTTATTAAATTCCATTATTCATAGTATATTGTTCAAACTTGGTCTTCGACCTATTCTTGTTCCATAGACAAATACAGGAAGAATAGCCAGAAAATATATTTTATGATATGGAACAAAGTATAATAGAATATTTTTTGAAAATCCATGCATTCTGTATAAATATACAACTCTAAGTGCCTTAGGAAATCTCTTTATTAAAAAGAATATTTAATAAATTATGGTTATTTTAAAGAGATATATTCTAGAGACTTGCATGTTCCTAATAATAAAATATTATGTCTGTTACTATGCATCACGCAAAGTGATGTATGGTGATGTTTGAATCAAAGCGGCTTCTACAACTTTTTTTTAAAAAATATATTGAAGCTGGTTGTTGATAAAACATGCCTTTAATCACAGCACTCAGGAGGCAGAGGCAGATAGATCTGTATGAGTTTCAGATCAGTGTGGTCTGAAGAGTGAGTTCTAAGATGTGCTCCAAAGCATACATAGAGAAATCTTGTCTCGAAAAACCAAATAAATTAGTAAATAAATAAATTGAAGAGAAATATATTTAAAATTTAAACTAAACTAAAATTGTTTGGGAATATAACTAGAGAAGTGATAGAGCCAGGAAATATAACTAAAGAAGTCAAAGAACCATGCATAGAAGCTCTTTCTTGATTGGTTTTTAGGTTGTCAACTTCTTTCTAAATACTTTCGTCATTTACATAGATTTGTTCTGCAACTAACCTTGGTCAAAGGTTTTGATAGCAGTTGGTAGTGCCTAATACATAAACTCTTACCTTCCTGGTGCTGAAAGGAAGCCATGTGAGCCCTGAGACACAGGTAGAGTCTACTTATTATCCTTTCTCCAAGACTCAGGCCTGATGATGGAGAGGGTCTCTGTGAAGAGCCACCTTGTGGATATGACAGAAGAACTTAACAGTACCTGCTGATATGCATAAGAGCTCCAAAAGACAAAACTTGTCACAATACATCTAAAAAGAAAGGAGGAGGGATTCCTGAGGGCCCATATATTGCTGAAATAATGGCAGCTTTGGAGTGGGTGAATCACTTTTCTCTGGGATATGACCATGGTCAGTGACTCGTGCTTTAGTGGACTGATATGTGGGCAGCATAAATAAAATTCAGAGGAATAATGTAAGAGAAAAATTAAAGAGTAAATATTATTGAGAAGGAAAGAAGTTGTAAAAGATCTGGGGGAATATTAAAAGAAGGTGTTAATGTATAAAAAAATACTGTATTTATTTAAGTATAACATTTTCAAAGATTAAAATGTAAATAGATGTAACTCAAACATTTCTCCAAGTATAAATATCTCTTAAGAAAAATGCATATTCATTTAATGTAACTATAATTAAATCACACTTCATCCTTTATTCATGTTTTATCATCTTGTATGATAACTCACTTAAAAATAAAAGCTATTCTAGGTATTTAAACAATTAAAATAGTTCCATGAATGATATGTATTTATAAGTTTATCTGTTTAAAACTTGTGACAAGTGATTAGTAAGACACCACGTCAGGAATGTGGGATAGCCTATTTCAACTCAAGTTTATTTATAAATATAAATGGCATATAAAATTAAAAGTTGTTGGTTTTCTTAAAAACTTATACAGTGTATTATATAAACTCTTTTTTATTATCAGTCTAATCTTTCCCAAACTATATATCTTTACTATTTTATGTAAGAACCTTTTGAAAAAATAAAGACAAACAGGAATACAATGAGATCTGTATAACTTACATTTAAAAACAGTATTATTAACTAAATATGAGTAAGCTAAACAAACAGATGCTTTATCTTTCAGACTTTGGAAACACTGGGGATGTTAATGCACTATTCAAGATCACAGGCAAATTTTACTTTTTCAAGAAAAGGGTAAATTCAAACTGCAAAATTAACTTCAGGCAAAAACTTTTCTAAAAATAACTATTAGTTACCTTTCTTGTTGTTTTGTCAAAACATTGTCAAGAATCAAGTAGAGCAGGTGGACGGTATTTTATTTTTTATTTTTGCTTCCAACTGTACAGTTGGAAGGGAATCCTGAGAGGAGCTGGAGGATGCTGAATACATTGTTAATATGGTCTGGAAGTAGAGAAAACAGGAAGTGACTCAGGATTCAAACAGGAAGTGAGGCAGGGCTTAGAGAACTTAAGCACTTGCCTTGAAATACCCACTACAGGAAGCATAGCTTACCCTCATAAACTCCATAACTTTCCCAAACAGCAGCATCAGCTGAGGTCAGACTGTTCAGATCATGAGGACCTAGGGAATAGTTCCCAAATATGACATCTATTTCAGATAATTTGGTAAGACTTGTACATCAAAGTACAATATTGTATCACTTCAACTTAGTCTAGAGTGACGAACACAAATAATCAACTAACCTGGAATCATTACATGATTTAATATGCAGGAATTGTATATACTGTGACTTGCTGGGTTGATTTTGGTATATCTTGTCCTCAAACATTTAAATCTTACAGCCACACATTGAAAGTTTCTCACCATTGTCAGTTTGTTTGAATTTAGAATTTCCAGAAGAGTTTCCATAACGACATTTTTAGAAAAGATAACGGAGAAGGGAATATTCACCTAAATGTGAGTAGCAGCATGCCTTAGGCTAAGGACCAAGACAGGATAAATAGAGAAAAAGAGAATGCCATGTGAGAGCCGACACTTCCTGCTCTCCTTTCTGCTCTGCAAAGCTGTGATGGTAGCCACAAGGAGTGGCTGCTATGAATCCTGCCCTGCCTTCCTAACATGACTAACTGGAGTCTTAAACTTTGCACCAAAAATGAGTCCTTATTCCCTCAGGCGTTTTCTGCCAGGTATTTTGTCACCATGATTAAAACAGGAAACTGCATACAGGCAGCAAAACTTTTCTGAGACTGCATTGTTCAAGGCCAGACAAGAAAATGTAGCAAGTTTTCTAAGGCAAAGCAGATGGACTACCTGCAAGTCCTTGAAATCAAGCTCCTTATCCTGAGCTGGAGACATGGTGTTCCTAGTGAACTCTGTTGAAAAAGTTCCACTTCTAAGTCCACTTTAGTAACCTACACAAGTGTCATTTTTCCTTCTTCCTGTACTGTTTATTTTCAGGACTATGGTCTAATCTCTTCATTGACCTTCCTAAATATTATGCTTATGCCAAATTAACATAACATTGAGAACATAAAAGACGGTATCTTTGTAAATGGGGTTTTTAAAAAATAAATTTATTCTTCTGTCCTTAACCTTAGATAAGCTTCTAGTTTTGTCTACAGGCAAAATCATAATATACTTGAACACATAATATCTAAAGGTAAGATAGCTCATGAAAACATAAACATTTTCACATTTTATTAGTCCTATCACTATGACAGGAAACTAATTTCAGCACCATTTCTGTAAGCGTGTTTTAAAGAGAAAATCATTATTAAAACAAGATTGCTATGCCAAAACAAAGTGTGACATAGGCTCCAGATCAAGGAAACAATATATTATCTTTTCTTCTATGCATTTAACCTCTATCAAGTGAGTTTAAATAACATAGCACCAAGCATTCTAATGCCTGAGATTGTTAGAACTCTAATGTCTTACCGCTCTTTGGTTGACCTGCTAATCGCAACGCAGAAAGGATATGGCTTCATTGCCTTGCTTTATTTACATGTTTTTTTTTTAAAAAATACACTTCATTGAGTTCATCTAACACCCAAATTTCTTTTTTTGGTAAGTATAAATACTGTATTTTAATTGGCAAAATCTTCAGCACAAACCAGCTTAATTACTTGAAAAATCAAAATAAAAAATTGTGCTTTAAAGAGCCTGCTCTCTGTCTATCTATCTCCTTTCCTATTGCTTTCATTACTTTTCTGGAATTTCCTCACTCCAGCCACTCTAAACTCTTATAGTTTTGTAACCTTACATTATAAATTATTAAGGCAAGAAACAGGTTCCTAGAAATTATTACATTATGTTGAATAGTAGAGTGAAGTCCTAGGGAATGTTGGAAAAGTAGGTTGAAACAAGTCATCCAAAAATGTCCTAAGTGCAATCAAACCATTAATATACAAGAGTTTAATAGCAATTAACAGCACATATTTACAAACATTTTTGGCCATGGGTTACGTCTTAAGAGCAAGTCTTTAAATAGACCTATAGGAATGATTATCTGGGCACTGCACAGTTGTAGCAGCTGTATGAATGCATACAATGGACAAGGACATGATAAAGATTGTTATTATACCAGTGTGGCATGTCTACAGTTCAGTCTGTGTTATATTTAAAGCCCTTCTCAATGAAGCCAAGTTTTCTACATTCAGCTTGTGTTTTCCGCTACTTAAAGATGTCACAGGAAGAGGATCAGTTTTTTATACTGTGCTGAAATTATTCTCTAATATCTTAATCATTTTGGAGTAAGTTCACATTTAGAAAATATTTTATGATTGGGCTGAAAATAACAAATACTTATGATCAGAAACAACTACAAGTGCAGCAAATGTCTTACATTTTCTTCATATCCCCTGATAGACTATAAATAGTTAAGATGTCATTTATATTGTTTTCATAATTATGTCTCCTAGTGGTCTTTGGTCTTTCAAGCAACAGACTGCAATGGGCACTTTAATTGTAGTTTCGGGTTTTTTTTTTTTTTCTTTTAAAGCAATAATGTGGGCTCTTATAAAAATCCTTAGATAATGATGCTGACAATGGCATTTATCAATATGTTTGTTGTAGTTAGGTAGGCAGAACATGAGGTAGAATTTGATATTAAAGAGATGTTCCTTCCCCCGATTGCTCCACTTATACACAGCATTTTATAAAATCATTCTGCACATCACCATAACATACAACTCTAATCAGATGTTTCTTTTCCATACTGCTTGGTCTCAAAACATGATTCAGAGACTGAAAATATACTATAAATCTTCAGTCAATATATCAGGCTCATAACACGCTGCCTTTTGCACTTAAATTAACCCATATTCCTTATTTATGCTCGGCCATGTAGATTTTCTCAGTAGGGCATTGTCATCTTGTTTCTCTGCATTTGTGTACAACCCTCTGACTCTGTCCTTACTCTTCCCAGAATTCCCCTAGACTGGTTCTTGTGCCCCATCTATTCCTGCCCATTTATCAGCCGATCAGCTTTTTATTAGAAAATGAGAGTAACATATATTCATAGTGTACAAAAGATTGTTTCACAGCATAAAGCTATAGTTTGATGTAAGCCTCAGTGGGTAAAGTGCTTGCTGGAAAAATTGTAAGGCCCTGAACTCGATAGCCAGGAACACACATGAGAGGAAGAGGAGAAGGGACAGGAAGAGGGGTGGAGGATAAGGACAATGATGATGACATTAGCACAGTAGCAGCTGCACAGACCTATTCTTGGAATGTACAAATATGACAGAGAAATTTTTGAGTGGTTCTTTCCAATTGGGCCAAGACGGTGATTTTCTTTTCAGCAAGAGACCCTATCTGAAAAGTTGAGAGAGTCTATATAAGTTTGATATATTAATATAAAAATAACTATATATATATATATATATATAGTAACAAATCATGTTCATATTGATAACACTAACCATTTTATTAAAAATAGATTTTTAGACAATATATTCTTGGTATAGTTTCCCTTTCCCCAACTGTTGTCAGATCCTCCCCTCATCCCCACCCACCTAAATTCACAATTCACACCCTTTGTTTCTCTCTTCCATTAGAATTTTAATAGACAATAATAATAATAATTGTAATAATAATAATAATAATATATAGAATAGGACAAAACAAACAAGCAGAAAAACAAAGCCAAGAATCACAAGAAACACCTAAAGTCTCTGAGACATACATATTCACACAGTAAAATAGCAATTAAAGTAAAATTGTAAACCACAATATACAAGCAAACCATAAGGTGAAACAATAAATGACCAGAAAAAGCAGCCGGAGAAAAAAAAATTCCAGTAATACATTGACTTTATTTTGGGTTGACCATCTACTGCTAGACATGGGACCAGCCCTTAGGAGTGAGTGGTTTCTCTCCCAGTTTTCCATTGGAGATAGTTTCTGGTTTAGGGATGGGAGCTTGTTTCCACTTTGCATCTTAGCACTCGGATCCCCATCTTGGCTTCAACCTACTCTGGCCTTATACCTGCTGCAACAGCTTATTTTACTCTCTGCATATTGTCCAGATGTGGGTCTCTGTATTTTCTCTGCTCTACTACTGAAGGTAGCTTCTCTGATGATAACTGAATAAGACACTGATCTTATGAGGGTAGCAGGATACAGTCACAGTTTCATTGCTATGTTCCCTTACCAAAGGAGTATTATTTGGATTTCAACTGGGTCCATGCTGAGTTTCAGGTTCTTAGCCATTTTCCTAGCATCAGGGATTATTTTCACATCTCATGGAGTGGGACTTAAATACAATGAGACATTGGTTGGTTATGCCCATATTTTGTACAACTATAGCACAAAACATATGTTGCATGCAGGTCACTACTATAGAGTATATGCTTGTAGCTAGCTTGCTGGGTTAAGGTTTAGGTTTACTTTTCTGCTAACATACACAAAAAATTACTTCATATATATATATATATATATATATATATATATATATATATCCCCAATTTTGATTTGTTGACTGAAATTTATGTAAAAGACCCACAACATGTTAATTTACTTAGTCAGGAAGTACAACATGTATACAATGGACACAATATAAAAGTTAATTAGTATTTTTTTTTTAACTTGAAAGAGGTGAAGTTAGCACAAAACATGATATTGGATGTTAATCTTTGACAGTCTAACTACTTGGATTATTTTGAGCTTGAACTAAATGTGTTGCCCAGACTAAACCTGTTGCCCAGACTAAACTTGAATTCACGAGAGTTCTCCTGTGTCCTGGTATTGCCACAGGGAACCACCACATACTAATGCTAACTTATTTTATTTTAGATTTAGTTCACTAATTATTCCCAATTTTTCCTTTACTTTTCGCTTCAATAAAATAATTACAAAATTTCTCCCTCTCCCCTTTTTACTCCAGACCCTCCTACTCTTATGCAAATTCATGTCCTCTTTTGCACTAATTACTACTGCATATATATGCAAATATATGCAGCATATTTTTTCAAGCAGTAGATTTTTATTTTTTTTTATTTTTGTAGTGCTGAGAATTATTTAGGGTTCACAATATGTCACCTAAGAAAGCCTTGTATCATTTAGGAGAAAGTTAGGCTGAACTTTCTTCTTTGAATTACAAGGGGTTAATTGGGGGAGGGGTCAGTAATTCTTGAAAGCATTGTTCAAATTCATGTTTTATTTGATAATCAGCGTACAATTGGAACACAATAAATAGACAATACTTTATATGCTTTGTACAAGCAGAGTTTTTCTTGCTGTCCTCATCCAAAATCAGTTAGCAAACTTAATTAAGAAATTCATAAAGAGACAATTGCATTTGATTTAAATTTTTCATCTTTTAACTTCAGATTAATGAACAACTTATTTACTGAGCATTGTTTTTTCTTACTGGTGATCATTATTGCTTTTTCTGTTTGCTTTAAGAACTGAAATGTTCTCATATGCTGGAAGGGTTGGTTGTAAATATATGCTTCTGTCAGTGATAGCGGCTTAGACAGTGCCAGAGATGGAACTGAATAATTTGGATTATAGAATGCCAGCAGGGCAGTATGTACTTATGGACACTAAATATGCAATTGTTGAAAGATATAATGATGAGGCCTGATGTCTTTTTATTATCTGTATAGCAATAATAATTTCTTATGGCTTAAATCTCTCAACACAACAAACTAATATAGCCGGAAACTGTACAGAATATGCATGCATACTTCATATAAATATCTGTTATATTTTGTACAATACAGCAACAATATTCACAAATTATCTTTAAAGGTTTAAAAATGGAAAATAATGCACAAATATAGAAGTACGCTAAAAAGCAAGTGGCCTTTTAAATTGTACAACTGTGGTTTTATTCCACATTTTCTGGCACAGTATCTGTCTTTTGGTAAGTGAATGTAAATTATCAGCATGAAATTAGATTTTTTTAAATCAATATAATTAGTCACTAAATGACTACCCAGTGATTCTTATGAACACCATAAATAAAAATAGTCCAGTAACTCCTAAAAATTTACTAAGGCAGTTAGGTGAAAATTCACGTTAAAGATGTGGACTTTATTTCATCATTGTATTTCACTTACTGAATCTCAATAAAATAGAACAATTATATATTGAGCATTTTACTGTCTAAGCTTATAAATCAACACACATTTTTGCACATATAACAGTTAACTTTTCTAAAAATACTGTTAATGAAATTTTAAGTAATATATGGCATTGAATAACCATGAAAAATTATTTTGCCAGTTATAAAAACACAGAGTAATGTGATATTTCAAAATATCAGATAGCTAATCTCCTCTTGGCTCCTCAAACTTATAATACAATTTTTTCCTCTCATTTAAATCTCACGATTGTAGTGTGTTTTTTGTCTAGACTTTATAAAATATAGTTTTGATACATAGACAGATATCTAATGGGTAAAATTAGTAAGTCTTAAATTTAAAATATTTAAGAAATCTTAAATTTGTACTCATTTTTTTAAGTTTTAAAAAATGTTTTAAAGAAAACATTGTTATTTGGAATAATCTTGTGTCTGCATTTCATTTTAGCATATTAGATGCAGGAATTTCTCGGGCAGATCAGCAGATCAGCTCTCATATCCCAGGAAGAAATAATTAAATCCTCCTCAATGCACTCTGGAGTGTAATTTCAAACAACTGCCATGCACACATGCAATAAATAAATGTAGAAGAAGATGAAGCATGAAGATTGCTTGCCTCGCCTCCCTGGGGACTTCTTATCAGAGATACTGGATGCTAGGGGCCTATTTCAATAACTGCAGAAGGAAACATGTGGGTGAGATCATTTCATCAGTTGTCACCTTGTTCATGTACCATTGTTCACTGGTGTTATAGATGCCACATTTAGCTCTGTGACACCCACTCACTTCAGTGTTTCATTTAAGTGGATTGAATTTTAATCTTTATAGGAAATTGAGTATATTTTTGTGTCCTTATTCACATATATAATTTATGGAACATAATTACTTTTTCTTACAAATTCAAAACATTAAAATTATCCACTGTCCTAGATGGGTTACTAATGTTGCCATGAAATGCCATAACCTAAAGCAAGTTGGGAAAGAAGTTTATTTGGTTTACACTTTGACAGAGTTGTTCATCACTGAAGGAAGTCAGGACAGGAACTCAAGTAAGGCAGGAGCTGATTTGAGTCATGTAGGATTGTTGTTTATATCTCTTCATAGATTGCTCATTGTGACCATCGGTGGGCAGAACACATCCCCGTCAATCACAAACTGAGAAAAGGCTCCACATGCTTGTCTATAACCAGATTGGATGGCAGCAGTTTCTCAAATGAGTTTCCTTCCTTTTAGATGAGTCTAGTTTGTGTCCAGTTGACAAAGAGAAAAGCTAGCTATCACATCCATTCACCTCTCTAAAATTCAGCTTTTAATTTTTATTGCATTTCATATGTTTTCTAAAGTGGCTATATTTTATCTTACATGCATATTATATATTTAAAATCATTACAGCAAACCTATACAATAATCAAACATAATAACAGTCTATCAAGTTTAAAGAAAGAAAGATGTAAGAAGCTGATGTTCACTTGTTGAGGAAGGGATTATTTCTGCTCAGGAAGCTTCTACCAACTAAGGCATTTATTTGTATTATCAGGATGAATTCAGTTCTGCAAATCACAGTCAGATGATATAGTACAAAATGGTCTATGAAGTATAACAGCTCTAAGGGAATACAGATGACCACACTAATGGGGTACAGATATTTGATGGGTTATATCATGTACAAGTGGGTTTGAGGCTCCTGCTACTATGGGTATGATCATCTTGCATGCAGTACCTTGTTCTGTCCTCAATAACACTGTATCTAAGCAGAAAATAATTTAAATATAGAAGTTAAAACTAATGTAACAATATTACACAGACTTCAGAATGCATTCATATACCAGGCTAATTTTTTGTCCACTCTAAATGCCACATTTCCTTTTCTGAAGCATTATCTTATTTGCAGGGTAACACCAAGGTTTGGTGCAGCACCTCTGGGCAGAAAGACAATTTATCATTGCATATCTCATTTACAGAATGCCCTTGAAAGTGTGTGCACAAGCACTTAGATCTTGGATTCTAAGCTCTTTACAAAACCTGAGCATAAAATGAAGAAATCAGAATGCTTTCAGGAATTGATTTTTCAACTTCAGTTCAAATGGAAGTTACGCTAGCCACTAAATACTTGAACAGATTTAAGTTAGGTCCTTGGGGGAAACAAAGGTGTACCCGATAGAATTCTACCTCAAACAATTACGGAAGTTTCATGTGCTGTGGCCAGTTTTCCTTCAAAAGTAAACTTATAATTTACTTGGATCAAAGCAAATTAGAAAGTATAATTCACAAGGGTACTACTTCATTTTGCAACATATTTATTTTCCTTAGTAGTAGCAGTATAGATCTGGTGGTGTTTGTGTGTATACGCACTTGTGTGTGTATTGGTGATATGTCTGTATTCACACATGTATATTTTTTTATTCATTCATGTGGAAGCAATGACCTCAAAGGTCAATCACATTTTAAAAAAAAATTTGAATATGAGTCTTTCACTGGCCTCTAAGTACACTTGTTTGGATGGATGGCCAGTGAACTTCATGGATATGCATAAACCATTACAACTATTTTATTTAATTAGAACTTAAAATATTATTATATTTTAAACCTATCATGCATTTGAATATTCCCTTCTTATATTTCCTTCCCTGCCCTGTTATCCCTGTCTCTTATAACTTTCATCTGTTTTCTTTCTACCTTCATGTCAAAGATATTTCTTAGCTGCTCTATCCCTTTCCCCTGGCCCTCATTTTATTCTAGGTCTCCTTTATATCACACAAAAAGGTAAGCAAGATAAACTAATAAAGAACTTTTAAGAAAAAAAAAAAACTTTTGTGCTGTTTTGTCTTTCTGAGTTTGGGTCATTTGATTTTAATTTTTCCATATCCAGTCATTTTCCTGCTAATTTTATTTTTAATTATATTGGGATACAATCTTCTTATATATAGTTTTATATTTCATTGTCCATATCACTAGAGTAAAGAATGGGGCAAAGGGAATCCTAGATGTGCTGCAAAAAGGATGTTAGCGCTCAGAACTAGAATAGAAATTTAAATATTAAGCACAACCTCTCCATACACACAAGCCTGATGATCAATAAATTGGCTAACAATTGCAGCTCTTAAAAGAAAGAGAAGAGAAAACCACAAATAACCAGTAAGTTGAATAACCCTACTGAGAAAATGCAAATTAAAATATCTTTGAAATCACTTTGTCCTATCAAGAATGGCTATAGTTAATAAATCTAACAACTAATGCTGATGAGACTATGGAGAAAGAAAGAGTGAGCTTTAACCTTTATTTACTTCTGATGGGAGTGCAAATCAGTACGTGGGAATCTATTTGGGAGGGTCTCAAAACTTAAAATCTAGAAGACCCAACTTTACCAAGGTTGGTCATAAATCTAAGGACTCCCTCCAGATGTTCTATCACAGAGATATTTCCACATCCACAATTGATGATTTTTTTATTCATGATAACAAGGGATATCCCTGGAAATTTTATGCGGATCTGGTACTGACTTCAGGTACTAGAATTTGTAAGGAAATAACTTTACTAACTTGGCCCTCTCGCCATGCCAGAAGACTTGTTCTGAAATACGTCTGTGGGGCCATTTTATATGTTATCAAATTTGAAATTCCACAATTTCTTATAATTTTGTCTAACATTAGTTAAATCTTATTAAGTTGCTTTTCTCTCAACTAACAGTGTCACACAGATTAAATTCTTTTCTATTCTGGCAATTAAAAATATAGTTGTACATTCCCTTTATTGGAACACTTCAAATCCCCTGGATTGTTTAAGCCTATAGGAATATAAATACTAGCTATTGTAAGCTGATGTCATGGACATATTGAGCATAGAGGTGTTAGTCCCTTCTCTTTTATCTATAACAACAAACCTATCTTCAGTGAAGACTAATTTACCCTAATCCTTTCCAAATAAGGTTCTATTTCTTTGATTATACCACGAATTTTGAAGAAAGTAGAAATTTTCTAGAGTTCACAATCTTATTTGTTCTTAATACTAAATATGAAATTCATTTGACATTCATGTAAATATTCAAAGGTATGTTTTTTTTCATTGGTTTGTTCAGTCTCTTTGATAACAAAGATGTCTTCCTTATAAAATGCTCTTATTTGTTGACCACTTTCTTCTTTTTGCCATGCAGACTTTGTGTGACTCTTAAAGAGAGACAATGTTTAGGATACTTATTCTGAAACAATGTGTATGCCAGACTTTTTCTTAGACATTATGTACTCTTTTTCCTGATACTAAAAAGAATCAAAGAGCATAAAGCCAAGGAACCACTATATTCTTTCTTTATGTGCTACACAGATAATAAAAATTATCCAATAATAACTGTAATAATTTTTTCCTTTTAGTATGAAGGAACATTTCTTATTATTAGTCTCATTAGATGACTTTAAGACTATATTTGAATGATTCTAACCATGAGACATTTTTATGAGAATTATATTTCTCTTATTTTTAATGACTTTTTATTCTTTGCTGCTATTTTCCTCTATTGATACTTTTGTCTTGGCAATAATTATTTTTAATTCCTATATTAAACATAAACTATGTATCTCAAATGAAGAATACTTAATGTCTCACAGACTGGTCATTCACCCTTAGGTTCTCATTTATTTTCTGCTTCAATTGATTGATGAATTGACCAATTAGCTACAAAGCACTGTGTCAAAATTTCAGTTCTGGTGAAAGCTAATAATATCTGAGCAGGAATAAATGCTTATCTGCAGCATGTTTCTATAGAAGCAAAGTGCCCTGAGTGCATCTTCTCATTAAAAATAAAGGACTGAAAATCCCCCAACAAGAGCTCCTAGTGCCAGTGTGAGTTCCGTACCCTACATCCACAATAGCTTTGATCATAACAGTATGGATCATCAATCTCCAGATTTAAATTGTAACCAAGGAGATGAAGATTTGGATGCTCGTTTTAAAGTTGAACACTGACCAAATGGGACAGAACTTTCTAAAAAAAAAAATTAACCGAATTTGTTGTTTTTTCACAACAAGTGAAGAAAGAAAATTATTGTTAATTATTGTTACTTTGCCTGACAACAATTCTGCATAAACGTTACCTTAACAAAAACACTCCAGGCTAGATGAGAAGATGGCATGCATAGGCCAGTAGTTGGATCATACCTATTTTGCTATTTGTCTGTGAGCTAAATCAATACCTGTATGAAGTTTGCAGTTCATATTTATTTTGGAGTCACATGAAATTTCCATAAGCCAGAAATACTGAGTTATACATTGCCTCAGTAAATTGGCATTCTTTGCTGTTAGAGAGAAGAGTGGTATTCTTGGAGCCTATTATTTAGCTTAGGCATGAAGACTCAAATAAATATGTGTCCTTAATAATAAGTACATAGTAATTGAGCAACATAATAAAGAAAAAACAGTTAAAGAACTAAATAGAAAATAATGCTGCCATCTCTAACAACCATGATAAGATTTTTTAATGAAATAGAAACTCAAAAGTCTACAATGCTGAATATAGGTAATCTAATAATGTTGAGTTCTAACAATGTATGCCCATTTTATTCAGCATATTAATTATGTTAAGGTTGAAGAGATGCCAGAGAAGGTACCACAGTAATATGTTATTACATAAAGTGATATCATATGTTAGAATAGTGGTCACTATCATTCACAGTATTATGGCACACCCAGTTTAAAAGAAAAAATTATGAATTTAGATAATATTCTTTGGAGAAAACTTTAGCGATTTAAGGGGAATTTAGTGATATCTTCTGGAATATTAGGAGAAGCCATGAGAAAGTATTGCTAAAGCAGAATTTCCCGGGGCTGGAGAGATTGCTCCATA
>JAQHUG010000028.1:3425640-3443502 GCA_028555095.1 Dicrostonyx torquatus | reverse complement strand
CTGTGCAAATTATTGAGACTACTGGGATTAAAGAAGTGTGTTATTGCTGCCTAGTCTGTAAAACTGGCTGAAGTGACTGTTTTACTTATCGGATCTTCAGCCAAGACTTATTTATTAAAATGCAAATGAAATGCCACTACAGGTAGCCTTTCAGAAATGAAAAAGGACTTTCCTTGCTTCCTTTCTTTTATTTCTGGAAGTGATAGTAAGATAAGATCCAAATCACTTTGATGAATGTATTTTACAATTAAATAAATGAAATTTGTCTTCTGTTTCCTTCTGAGATAGAGGCAAAAATATCGTTAAATCTTTCAATATGCCATCAATGTCATAATACCTTTCTAATGGACTACTTTGAGGCCCATACTCTGATATCTTTTCTAATAAATATTGCCTAATTTGAAAGTTATATATGGGCATAAGTATTAAATATAAAGAAACATAAAAGCAATATGTATCAAATCAGAGTTAAACAAAATAATTTATGAAAATTTCGTATTTTGATATTTTCATTATTTATGACTTTTGGGAATCTATATCACATTTATGTTTACTTCACCAATAATAATGAGGAATTTTTTAACAAATTTAGTATGCTCTGTTTCAAACTTTACAAAGATCATTTAAGGTGTTTGGAAGTTAAAATAATATACAATGGAATAACAAAAATTAATTCTGCAAATATCAGAGTATATCAAACATGAATATAAGAATGGAATTTATTACTATATTAAATACATCATTTGTACAATTTTTCTTATCATTTGAGCTCTACAATCTCCATTGCAGAAAATCAATTAGAGTTTTCTATTTTATACATGTTTGTTTCTTCAAAATGAAGATGTTGAAAACTAATGTTTACTGTGGTGAATTTAATCAACAGGTTTTATAATTCCTATGACTAGGGTCTGATCTTTACTAATCAATTACTACTGAAGTGGCTTGTCCCTACCACCAAATGAGAATACAACTCTTTGTATCCAAGAATGTGCCATGTCTGTGAACCAATTATTGGACCATCACTAGACACCCCAGCTTCCCATGGCGCTACCTAGATATCAGTTTCAGCAGGAGGACTTATAAAAGCAGCTTAAAACTGTTCATATTTGGCATTTGTAGACCAGGTTTGACAGGCTAAGACAAAGCTCAACTCTACTTATGCATACCATAAAGAGACCAGTAACTGAATGGCATTGATTTCACAATTGTGAATGAATGAATTCTAGTATCATTTGTCTTTGACCATTGACAAAGTGAAATACACAGAACAAAAGTACTACTGGTTTGAATATTATGTAGCATAGAATACATGAATAACTTGGTAAGTAAGAAAAAATGCTTATTTGAAATTTTAATAATCAAAGATCTGACGTTTTACACAGAATTTATTTTTATACTATATTTATATTTTAGGATGATAAGAACTCCTTTGGTAAAACAATCAAGACTTGTTGTAAAGACATACCCAAAGTCATGAAGATGAGGAAAACTAAAAGCCATTAAAATTCGAGTAGAAAACTATGAACTGTGGGCGCAGAAGATTTGAGTAAGGAAAGAGCATGACAGTGGTTTACTTTTTTTTATTTTTAAATTTCTTCATGTAGTTATTTTTCAGTTGTTTATAATTTATCTATTGTGTTTCTCTGTGTATGTTTGTGTGCAAATGTCACAATATGGATAAGGACGCTAGAGGACAATGCAGAGAATTCTATTCTTTCCTTTCACTGTATCTATATATATTATATTAAATCATCCAAGTATAGACCTTTTATTAGCAAAATTAGCAACCAGAAAACTAAATACATTTGTTCAAGAAGTTTGTATTAGATTGAACTCAATGAAATTTCCAATAGTTACTTCTTTGAGCATTTTGACAGTTTTTACCATCCAATTACCTTGGGAACATCTTTAAGTATAGAAGATCAGTTTTCTCATACACATTAATTAATTATTTTTGTAAAAATTAATAAGCGTATATTTTGTACATAATTTGACTGGCTTGCTCTTAAAATTATGGTAAATAATAAATTTGCTTCTACAACGTGTAAATAAACACAAAATAATTTGGGACTAATAAAATATATGGTGTAGAAATTAATCATGTTATGAGATGGAAATCATATACAATAATCAAAACTACCAAGGTCTTCTTAGTTTTAATTTAAGATTCTTTAATATTTTAATAGTGAAATTCATTTAAAAATATTCTAGAATTATTTTGATACAGATTAGATACTTCCAAGTCACATTTCCTTGGCAGAAAAGACAACTAAAATGCAGACTATTTGTGAGGAAATGGAATTTATGAATAGGACACTTGTGTATTATCACAAAATCTAATCTTTGGATGGAGCACTATAGTATGTAAAATAAGTGCTTAATGGCTACTGCATGTCTCATTAGTTTGGTATAAAGACTGATATTCTTATCCAAATGTTGATTAATTCTGCACAACGAAGTTTATTTGCCATATAAATCATTAGATAAGATATTGTAAAATGAAGATAAGTTTGCATTTCCTGAGTATGTAACATTTTCATTACCATACAAAATATACATAAAATAAGTGACAAATTAGCAAACTTGGAACTCAATTTTACTTTTGGTTTTTGAAAGTCACGTGAGAAAAGCATGAATCTAGATACCTCCCTCCATCTGCATGAGACAGAAAGAAAGCTGCTTCCATGGTACTCAGCTTTGTAACATTTGGGTGATTTTGTTGTTTTTCTGTGGGGATAAATTCTTTTCATGCATCAAATCCTTACCCAAAACTGTAGCATGAGGTTCATTTCAAAAGCCATAAAGTAACATCATAAACATTACCATCAGTTTTGCTTCTGCAGAGCATGTATAAAATAGATATTTTATCATGAATTTCACAGATTCAAATGCATACTACATTAAACTTTATCAAAGCCAACAGATTACCATAGGGAGTTAAAGAATGTTAAACTGAATAAGGAGTTTTCCTGATTTAAATTCATAGAACTATAGTAATAAAAAGTTCAAAGAAATCCAAATACAACATGTTGTTTTTCATATCATATGTTTAAGTGAATTCCAGTGTTCAAGATTACAATATATAAATTTATTCTATACCATAATCTAGCCATGTTTAGTATGTTATAAAAATAGCAGTATGAAGATAAACAAAAGAAAAACAAAGTTGTATATGGTGACACACATCTGTAATCCTAGTGACTGTGGAGACTGCAGCAGGCTGCAAGGGCAGAACATAGGTGTACCATAGAGAGAGTTCAAAGTCAGCTTAGACAACTTGGAAAGTTCTTGTCTCAAAATGAATATAATCAAAGGACAAGGAAGATGATTCAAGACTGAGTACTTGACAGGTTTGTTCAAGGTTCTGAGGTCAAGCCCGAGTGCTATGGTGGATGATGTCTACTGTTATTGCTCATTATTTAAACCACAGGCTCCTTCATGATTAGTATTGCACGCGAATAATTTTTATAAAAACATTATCATTACATCTGCTACTGACGCTGGTACACAAGTAATCAACTCTTAAGTTCAATTAGGATTTTTAATTTTTTTTAATATTTGTATTGAGCTATACATTTTTCTTTTAGGGCTCAGCAGTTAAGAGGAGTGGTTACTCTTCCAGAGTCTTTGAGTTCAATTCCCAGCAACCACATGGTTGCTCACTAACTTCTATAATCAGATTTGGTGCGCTCTTCTGGCATAAGGTATACATGAAAGTAATTTGCCTTTTAAAATTTGGAAATAGTGTGTCTTTTGCAATAGCATAAATTAAAACCCCTAATACAATAATATTAAATATCTCCTAGCTTCTTTAATTAAATAGCCTCATTTTTAGAAGACTTCTAATTCATTTGTCATAGAATATTATGTGTATGTACATGTGTGATTTGGGAGAAGAAGTCATTTCTATTACTTATTGATCCAAATCTTGATGAAAGGAAGTTATTTATAATCTATCTAATAATGAAGGACTCAATATATCACAAGAAATGTAGGAGAGACTTCTAAAATTATCTCTAGCATTATGCTAAACAAAAATTTCCTACAAATAACTGTTGTGTTCTACATGTTGTAAAGTATATATTAGGAAACAAATCATTCAGGACAAAATTCATGCTTTATCTAGAATAAAATTAGATAATACTTATGATTTTAGGTTTTTCGACTTATTTCTTGTGTAATAAGCCAAACATCTGCATAAAGAATACAAGTAACTTTAAATATGGCCATAAACACTTGCTCATTTTCATTTGAAACATCCATTTTTCATTTATAAAGCCTCCAAATTTAAAATTTACATGAATCATTTTATTTTTTTAATGTTTTAAATTTCTACCACTATGTTTTAGATATGATATTTTCTTCCAAATGTCACTTATACTAAAGACCTGGTCTCAGTTATAGGCGCTATGTTGGGAGACAGAACTAACTGAGAAAGCAGGTAGGTGAGGGCTTGCCTTTGAGGATCACACATCATCTGATGTCCTGTCTGCTTTCTTGGTATACCATCTAGTATGATATAAACAAGCTGCCCAACAAGATCATAGCCATGGTGTGCCTCTGCTACCCTGGTACAGAATCAACACAGTCCATCTCTAAAATGAAAATCCTTAAAACTATAAGCCATAAAAAATTCTTTATTACCTGAAGATTTATTTATATATTTATTATGTATACAGTGCTCTGCCTACATGTGTACCTGCAGGCCAGAAAAGGGCACCAGATCTCATTACAGATGACTCTGAACCACGATGTTGTTGCTGGAAAATGGTACTTGTAACCATTGGAAGAGTAGCCAGTGCCTCTGAACCATCTCCTCAGCCCTAGTCCTGGGATGGAAACCATAAAAATTCTGTCCTGTCGACTGTTTTTGGAGGGTCCAGGTAATGATGACGCTATCCAAAGCAACCACTCACACACATGGGCCCAAAAGGAAGGAATGGGAATCCTGTGTGCAAATTCTGAATTTGAGAGAGATTAACACTTCTGAGATTATATGAAAAAGTATGTTTTCAAAAAAAGTGATCCGTTGTGCTTTGATGCTTTATATAGTATATTTTTTAAAATAATGAATCTAAATTTATCAATCTACTGATTATTCTTTGTATATACCGGTGACTGTGATAATTAAATTCCTTAGCAACATATGACAAGATTCTTGTTTTATCGTTGTCTTTCATAATCACTGAAACTTGTTACTTTAGCTGTCATTTGACAAAGGACTACCTCCTATCATTTCTAAGAACTGTACTGTCATAACACACTAGAGAATATTTCAGATACTTGCCTACTAGTCTGAGTGTAGTATTTGAAATTTCCTCTCCTCTTGTCTGAATCATGTCACAAGAAGACTGAAGAGAATGGGAAAATATGCCAGTTGTGTATGGGTCAAATAATCTCTTATACCTATTATGGATGTGTAGCTACTTTGAAGATAGCTAATTAGTAATCTTGAATGAATTTAGGCATCTTTCTAGGGCTTTATTTATGAGTTATTTCTACTAAAGTCATATTTCACTTTTCTTCTGTTTTGAAGAACTGTTTCAAGATTATTATCATCTGAGAAAATTTGTATGCTGCGTATAATATTTTTGTGACAAATTAGGGTAGAAAAAGATCCAGTATCTTTCAGAAGGTTGAACAATGTGGTGTAATTGTGATAGTAACATTAGTTAATAGTTGATCCTTATCTAAACTTTAATAATTAAAAGAAGACTGGAATTAAAATCAGTCTTCCTAAGATAAAAAAGAACAATGGAAAATTTCACTCACATACTTGAGCAAATTCAAAGGTAGTGACCGAATTAAATAATTTATATTCAAGAGCTATTGTTTTACTGAATTATTTAGCATGCCTAATTTTAGTGTTCTTATTGTATATAGTTAAGTTATACCATTCCAGTTAATTTATAAATATCTTTCTATTTCAGATCCTCTAATTCTTTTAATTAAGTGAATATATCAGTGGTTCTTTTGTATAAAAAGAATTTTATTGAGCACACATGTATGATATGAATAAAATATTTGAAAGGACGAGTGATAACTGCAAGGCACTAGGTTTAACACCAATTAGCAATAACAAAATTAATTACAATGATCCTATGTGTAAACGTTTTTTTGAATATATAGACTAAAACACCTATATTAAAGTACTAGTTACTGATACTCTATACTTAAAGATGTATCAATATAAACACAAAAGAACACAAATGATTTTGAAGTACAAAGATAAAATATTAAAATTATTTTTTAAAGTATCTTTAATATTTTGTTACACATTTACTTTATAATTACAATATTCTGGACTTCAGCTCCAGCTAATATCTGAGCACTAAATACTGACTATGTATAACTATACTTGAACTCATGTTCAGATAATTTATTCTATCTTCATAGCAGATGAGCTTAATTGCCAAATGTCCCCTTAAAACAAATCCAAACTTAACGCATCTTTATCAGCAATATACACGTATCTGACATTGTTCACCTCAATGGTTCATGAAGACTCTATTTGATTCATTTTTCTCAGTTTTACAAATGCACTACAATGAAAGCACCTGTTGCTCTGTCTATGTATGAAAATATTGCATTAAACGATAAATTTTCGTAGTTGGCCTATCCTTTAACGATATCCCCCAATAGCTTGCCTTTTCACCTACTGCTGTAACAATATTCTACCATATAAACAATACAAGTAGTTGTAGTAAAGAGCCTTAAATAAAATGCAATTAACCTCAAGTTTTTGAGATAACGTCTCTGTCAGGTTAAAAGCCCAAAATGTCATATAGCATCTCAATTTTAAAAAAAAGGTAGTACTGAAAAAGTTTTATAACTACTTAAATTATTAGAAGAGATTATTAGAACAATTTGATTTTTCAGTCATAATAGACTAGTCTCTATGTTTTTATGTATTTTAATATATAATCCCAAAAATCTTCATGGAATTTGAATCATACTCTTTGCATATATAAAAACTACTTTAAAATGTTATGTACTCACAAGCACAGACAAACAGTGCATTGCATTTTAGCATTATCTAGAGCCTATATTTAAATTGTTTTAAAATGTATTGGTTCTCCCTTCTTCCCTCCCTTTCTATCTCTCTCTGTTTGTCTCTGTCACTTTCCTTTTATCTCTTTATCTATCTCTGTATAATATACATATGCATTATTCAAAATTCTATAAGATTATACTTTCACAATGATTTAATAATTTTGTATTATTAACCACAAACATCCAGTTACTAATTTTCATATCATGAAGACACACAAGGCATCTTATTAGATCTACTTCCCTATGTGGTGTTGATCGAACATGAGTGTGGTTACAATTCTTACTTTTATTTTTAAGTTCTCTATTAAAATATATGCCTTATCTGTTTAATATTTTTGAATTGGTTCTAATTATCATTAGTTAATTTATTCAAATATGTATTATAAGGGCTGGCTTGTTGGGGTTTCTGTCCCGCCCAGTACCCCACAGCCGGTAAACCTCAAAGAAAATCACACAGAGAGTCTACATTAGGTTATAAACTGATTGGCCCATTAGCTCAGGCTTCTTACAAGCTCTTATAACTTATATTAACCCATTGCTTTTATCTATGTCAGCCACATGGCTCAGTACCTTTTCTCAGCCAGGCACCTTACATATTGCCTCCTTGGTGGTCTGCACAGGAATGTCAAGGAAGCTTCCTGCTTCCCAAATTCCCTGTTCTCCCCTCTACTTCCTTTCTGGTTTTTCCACCTATACTCCCTGCCTGGCCAATCAGCATTTATTTAAAGCATGATTGACAGAATACTAACAATTCTACCGCACCACAAATATATAAATTTTATCCTTAAGGATATTGTATGAAGTACTTGCTCTGAATTCAATATGTTGCCAAAATGTTACGTGGAAAGGAAATAAGTTTTCATATATGTCATGAGAAAATTTTAGAAAATGAATGCAAATCACAATAAGCACATACTGTGAATAAAAATGGCAAGCTTCCAAATGTTAAGTGGTATTTTCCGGCTGAATAGTAAGTACACCATTGAGTAAATGTACCATTTTTTTCTTTAACCATTCTTCAGTTGAGGGACTTCTAGGTTGCTTCCAGGTTCTGACTATTACAAATAACACTGCTATGAACTTAGTTGAGAAAAAGTCTTTGTGGCATGCTTGTGCATCCTTTAGGTACATGCCCTGGAGTGGTATTGCTGGGTCTTGAGGAAGATTGATTACAGTTTTCTGATAAACAGTCATGCAGATTTGCAAAATGGCTATAGAGGTTTGAAGTCCCACCATCAGTGGAGGAGAGTTCCCTTACTCATCCCCTCCAGCATAAGGTGTCATCCTAGCAAGAGTGAAGAAGGCGCCTGAACTGGCCTTCCCCTATAATCAGATTAGTGACTATCCTAATTGTCATCCTAAAACCTATATCCAGTAACTGATGAAAACAGGTGCAGAGATCTACAGCCAAGCACACCGGGCTGAGTTCCTGGAGCTTAGTTAAAGAGATGGAGGAGAGAGTAAGGGGAATTAAAACCCTAATGGCAAAACCACAGAGACCTGAGGAGTAAGGGGAGTTACAATCATAATGGCAAAACCACAGAGATAGCTGACCTGAGCTAGTGGGTGCTCACAGATTGGACTGGCAGTTAGCAATTCTGCAGGGGACCTAACTACGCCCTCTGAATGTGGGTGACCATTATGTTAATCTATTAGGATGCCCCTGATAGTGGGACCAGGATTCATCCTGGATGAATTACTTGGCTTTTTGGAGCCCATTCTCTATGGTGGAATAACTTGTTCAGCTTTGCTACAAGAGGAGGCGCTTGATTCGGCCTCAACTTGGTATGCCACACATTATTGACTCTCCAAGGGAGGCCTCAGATCCTCTGATGAGTGGATGAGGGATGGGATCGGGGAGGGGGAGAGGGCAGTAGAAGGGAAGGGAGGGAGAACTGGGGCTAGTCTGTAAAATTTTTAAGAAAATTTATTTTAAAAAATCTTAGCTGCAGATAACCAATAAAATAAACTCAAGGGTGCTTTTAGAAATTATTATGTCTCATATTTCTTTGTTCAATTTTTACCTCCTGAGGTTTTGCTTGTATATTATGGTTTTAGTATTTCTGTTTTGATGCTATATCTGTGTTTGTATTACGTGTGCATTTAATGTGCACTTTATTTATTTTTTTCTTCTGTTTTTGTTTGTACATTTTATTTTATTCTTGTTTGTCTTTTTAATTTGACTGTTTGTTTTATTAAACTGGAAAGAAGGTATGGAGTTGGAAGGTAAGGATATGGAGAGGCTCTGTAAGGAAATGGGAGAGGGGAGACCAAAATTAGAACGTATTGTCTGAAACACATAATACTAAAGTATTGGAAAGTAAAACTTAATAAAGCAAAGGCTTCATGCCTCAGGACATTGGGGGAAACTCTAAGTAAGAGATGTCCCTCAACTGAAGAATGGGTAAAGAAAAAATGGTGCATTTTTGTTGTTTTGGTGTGTTGTGTATCAGCTTATTCTCTTGGTACAATGACTCTGGTAAAACTGGAAGTGGGGGTGGAAGGTCGTATATGCAGATAAGAATATGGTGTGCTTACTGCTGAAGCAGAACAGTGCATGAAATAATTTTATGCATATCAGCCTGTGGAAGAGAAATGCCTGACATGGTTCAGAAACCCAGATTCATGCCTAATTTCAGGCATCCTTTTTGAAACTTGCAAAGAGATTGAATGCTAAATGGGGCATTGCCTTTCTAGAAAGGGGTACAATTGCTTGACAGATCCACAAAGTCTTTTTCAGTTCTTCCAACAGCTACATTAAAAGTACCTCTCAATACAAATCTTGGTCAAAAAGTGGCTTCTTAGATGACTGGCTGCATACGATGCTTATACTGAGACTGTGTTGTCTGCATACATGGTGAATCCTGCTTATCATTTGTAGAGGGCAAATCAGCCTTGTTCACAAAGTTAAGCACTGGATAAGCCATAATACTTAAGCATGCACCTTGCATCATCAATGGAGTGAGGTACATGACTGCTCTTTCTGGAACCCTAGCAATGGTGTATTTATACATTCTGGTGATCCTTTGCTAGCGGATAAGACAGGCTCTTCTAGTATCTCCCAGAATTTATTTATCTCAGACAACATCGTTTCCCCTTAAACAATATCCTTTCTCCCTAACATCCTTAGCGTTACTTTCAGGCCATAAAATTTGTCATTATGACTGAGGTCACCTGTGTCTTACAACATCCTAAATGACTTCTATATTATCTTAGGGACAGACCAGTCCTGATGCCCACAGACATTATGTTTACCTCAGTCTATCTAGACCCTAAATCTTGAGTACTTTCTCTGAGTCAACAGTACCTATTGTTGTGCAAGAAGACAGATATGCTTTGTAAAGAGTCTCCATGTAAACCTGTCTTAAATTGTTTTATACTGTGGAGTGAGTTAACTGTTATACCATTTTTCCAAAATTGTGCTGTGTTTAAATATGGCTAAAATAAAATTATTTGGGTCAGACTCTAGAAATCCTGGTCCAGCTGCAGCTAAATTAACATTGAGAAGAAAAAATAATATGCTAAAATAAAATTCATTCTTACCCCATCCTGATCATTTCTCCCTGCTTGCTGAAAAACTTGTGGGAGAATCACCACAATTATTGAGGAGTAGGAGACGAAGTGACAAAGGCTTGGCTCTTCATTTCTGTCTTGTCACATAGCCTATTTTTACCAATCTAAATTGTGAAGTGATAATATGAAATACGGGAAGGTAAAAATGAAGTCTCCTGATCCATGATATAGCTTCTATTAAGGAACACACACTGCTGAACTGCTGCAATACTGAGTGACCTTGCACCAGGTCCCAGGATTATCCAGACTCACTCTCTCAATCACAGGGATAGGTGCTGAAAAAGACAGAGGAAAATAAAGTTCATGTCACACAGAGCCTGCCTGTAAGCTAATTTGTTGAAACCTCAAACCAGAGCAAATATATTGGTAGATAAATCCTTAAAAAAAAGGAGAAAGCATATTATTTTTCCTTTCTCAATGTTAATAATATAGAAAAGAAAAAGTGAAAATTTTTTCAAGAGAGGAAAAAAGTCTTCTTCATGTAAGAAATTAAGAATTTATATTATTCGTTTTTACAGTCTTACTTGCTATACCAATCCCAGATTTTTCTCTCTCGTGGTGTGGGAAAATTGTCTGTATTCTGTCAATCACGTTTTAAATAAACGTTGATTGGCCAGGCAGGAAGGATAGGTGGAACAACCAGACAGAAAGTAAAGGTGGGGCAATGAGAACAGGAGAAGGCTGGGAAGGAGGAAGTCCATCCCCCCCACGTCCTGCCCAGAACACTGAAGAAGCAGGATGTAATCTTCCCTGCTGAAAAAGGTATTGAGCCATGTGGCTAACATAGATAAGGATAATGGGTTTATATAAGCTACAAGAGCTAATAAGAAGCCTGAGCTAATGGACCTACCAGTTTATAACCTAATGTATACTCTCTGTGTGATTTTCTCTGGGACTAACCAGCTGGGTGACCAGGCAGGGCAGAAACACCAACAAGTCCGCTCCTCATGTTACACCCCCATCATCTAGCTGCTCCCACATTTTTCTGAAGTGTGGGGATTCACACTTCATAGAGGGTAAAGCCTCCCATAGGAAGTCAACAAAGTCTGACATTACTTGAGGCAGGACTGAGACCCTCTCCACTTTATCAAGGCTGAGAAAGATATCCTTCCATAGAGACTGGGCTCCAAAAGACAGTTCATACACTAGTGGTGCATACTGTGTCCACTGCTAGTGGTCCCACAAACTGCCCAAGCCACACAACTGTCACCCACCTTCAGAGGGCCTAATTCTGTCTTTTGAAGGTTCCCCAGTCCAGCGTCAGTGAGCTCCCACTTGCTTGGGTCAACTTTCTCTGTGGGTTTCCCCATCATGAGCTTGATCCCTTTGCTTATATTGCTCCTCCCTGTCTATGACTAGACTCCAGGAGTTTGGTTACGTGCTTAGCTGTGAATCTCTGCATCTGCTTCCATCAGTTACTGGATGAAGGTTCTATGATGGCAATTAAGAAAGCCATCAATCTGATTACAGCAGAAGGGCAATTAAGGCACCCTTTCCACTGTTTCTTAGATTTTTAGCTATGGTCATCCTGATGGGTTCCCAGGAATTTCCCTAGCATCAGGTTTCTTGCTAACTCCTTAATGGCTCCCTCTTTCAAGGTATCTCTTTCCTTGCTCTCCCTCTCTGTCCTTCACCCAACTTAACTTTCTGGATCCCTCATGTTCCTCCACTCCCCTTCTTTCCTCCCCAATCCCTTACCATTCTCCTCTCCCCCCACCCCACCATGCTGTCAACTTACTAAGGAGGTATAGTCCCATCAAAGAGTCTTACTGAGGGCCAGCTGAGTCAAACTGCATGCAATAGAGGCAGAGCTGTAGCCCAGATGCCTGGGGAGAGAGAAGTGTAGAAGTGGTATGGACTCAGCTCAGAGTGGGCATCAAATTGCTGTATTATCAAAGAGTTCCACTATAGCACAGACTGGAGGATAGCACAGGTTTGTTTATTTGGGGATAAACCCACAGTAAGGGTAGAAATCCACAGTCTTCTGTGGTACTGGAAATTGGGAAGCAAATCCAGCAGAATATTGAGCACCATGTATGCTTTTCATCTATAATTTTAGTGCCTGAGACCATGCCAAAAATGGACCAGTAACTAAAAGGCTATTGACTGAAGGAATTTCCACAACACTGAGGCCTTTTCTACTTCCCCTTATCAGGAGTATCTATGTATGTCCCTCTTAAGGTTTTCCTTGTTTTCTGTGTTCTCTGGGCTGTGAACTGTAGGTTGATTATCCTTTGCTTTACGTCTAATACCCACTTATGAGAGAATACATATTGTTTGTCTTTCTGGGACTGGGTTACCTCATTCAGGATGCTTTCTTCTAGATCTGTCCATTCACCTGCAAATTTCAAGATGTCATTGTTTTCTACCACTGAATAGTACCCCATTGTGTAAATGTACCACTTTTTTCTTTACTCATTCTTTGGTTGATGGGCATCTAGGTTATTTCCAGGTTCTATCTATTAAGAATAATACTAAGAACATATTAGAGCAAATGACCTTGTGGTATGAGTGTGCATCCTTTTGGTATATGTCCAAGTGTGGTATTGTTCGGTCTTGAGGTAGATTGGTCCCAATTATCTGAGAAACCACTATACTGATATTCAAAGTGGCTGTAAAAGCTTGAACTCCCTCCAGCAATGGAAAAGTGTTCACCTTACTCTGCATCCTTCCCAGAATAAGCTTTCATTAGTGTTTTTGATCTTAGCTATTTTGACAGGTGTAAGATGATATCTCGGAGTTATTTTAATTTGCATTTGATTCCCCTGATGGCTAAGGATTGAGAAGTTCCTAAAGTGCCTTTTGGCCATTGAGATTCCTCTGTTGAGAATTCTTCATTTAGATCTTTCCCCCATCATTTAATTGGATTATTTGATATTTTGGTATCTAGTTTCTTGAGTTCTTTGCATATTTTTGATATCAGCCCTCTGTCAAATGTGGTGTTGATGATTATTCTTTTATCCTACTATCACCATGTAGTTATAAAATATAAATATAATTGCCTCTGCAATTCAGGCTTGACTTGTACATACAGTGAATGTGTTGCATTAAAATCAGTGTGTATGTTCTTATCTTTCTACTAACAATTCTATTTTTCTCTATTTGTTTATTTATCTTTCCTTTAGATAGGAAACTTGCTTAAAATGCATGGCCATCTGATTATTTACTAAGCCAATATTTTAATTGGACCCTAATAACACATTATATAATATTATTTTTCATTAAATCATTATATCTTAATAACATAATGCAATGCTTATTATTTCTTTATTTTTACGCAATATATTTCTTCACTTCATTTTCTCCTCTTTCTTTTTATTTGGTCTTTTAATAGTTCTAAATTTCTTCAGCTATTGTTATTTCTAAGTTTGGTGTCAGTTTAAATGTGCTCTACTTGGTCTGAAACTCAGGATGTATATTTGAGGGTGAATACAGCTAGGCACATTTGTTACTGTAAATTTATCATTAAACTTTGTATTAGTGCTTTTGTTTTTTATTAATCTTGCAGTTACTACAAGTTTCTCTGGCACTGGTTTATTTTCAACTGGAAGACAGTAAGAAGAGGACTGTTCATTTGTTTGTTTTCTTTTCTATAGAGCTTGAAATATGCTTCCTTCCACAGTTTCCTAACTTGTTTTCTACCCAATTATCACAGCACAATCTACTACCAACCTAGTTGAAGGGAAATTGCTTCACAAACCAATTACAAACTCTTAGTAACAGAATCATTTTCTCATTTTTTAAATATTATGACAGATCCAGAATACACAATAAACGATGATACAAGAAACACTTGTTCCTAATGTGAGAAGATACAGTTTATAGAACTCATCTTTCAATGAGTGTATCTTTTTACCAAGAAGCAAGTTTCTGAAGCAATTTCAACCATTAGAAAAATCTTTATTCCCTATGTCTACCTTCCCTTGCTCTCCCCAGATATTATGATTGATATTCATGACTAGTCCTTCCTGTACTCATGACAATAATTCTCTAAAAACATATCCACTTGTTAAGAAATAACATATAAATAGGGTTATATTGAGCATCATGACTTTTATATTTTAAGGGTACTTGGTGTATAATATAACTTTCATAATTGCTCATTAGGTTGATTATTATATAGAGAATTAGTAATTATTTGGATATTTTCTACTTTGAAATAAAGATGTCTACTTCTTAACACCTAGAGAAACTCCATTTGGATAAGAGTATTTTCAACTATAAAATCAAGTAGTTGTAATATCAATTACAGAAAATTTTAGGAAGAGATATCTATTTTTATATTCTTTAGAAAAGAACTTTCTCATTTCTTTGCATGCATGTGTAAATTGGTTTCTTATGCTTCAGCAGGATAGAAAATAAAGCAATGTATAAAGAAATATCTTAGTCCTTGTAGATGCTTTGCTCTGAATCTTCAATAATTATTTAATCCATAATGTAAGAACTTTTATTTATTTGCTCTGAAATTCACAAGGGGAAAAAAAATCAATGAGAAAATATTTAAATTTCCCTGATGGCTAAGTTCATCTTAGTCTGATATAGCCAAAGTCTTGTTATTTATTTATTTTAGAATTTGCTTATGTATTGATTTAGATCTCATTTGACATGTCATTTTTATGTAAACTGATTTTGGGCATTCTATTATAACGTTGAAACTGATGATTTAGAATTATTTTTTAAATTTATGAACTCAACTTGACTCAGAATTTTATCAGCTTCCCAGCAATGGTAACCTATCTGGAATATCAAGAACTTATAAAATAATTGAAATATTCCATTTTTATTAACTAACTGTGTTTTATTTTAATTTATTCCAGTATCAATGTAAGAAAATGTTTTTTTAATTCTAAATAATAATATTATTGGGAAAATAGAAAGTAGTTTTCCCTTCTATTAAAGAGAATTATGGAAAACAGTTAATTATTCTTCAGTGGATACTTAGGTATTCTAACTGATGGTTTATGCCTCTAGAAGCCATAATGCCAGTTCAGTGACAAAGCCCACATTCTGCAAATCAAAAATGATCAGGTTATAAACTTTTTTCTATCGTAGGAAAGTATCTGAAAAGTGAAGTGCTGACGGAAAGGCAATGTTCCAGATGAAGGGGAACACACGAGATCAAATAATTCCACACTAGCTCCGAATAGGGTATAATAAGGAGTTCCTTATTTAAAGGAGAACTCACAGATCACAATGGAGAACTGATGTGGAAGTCCCCTCTGTGTGCTGTGATTACCATTAATGAAAAAAGAAACTGCTCTGGACTTATAGCAAGGCAGAATTTAGGAAGGTGGGGAAAGCAAGGCTGAATGCTGGCAGAAAGAAGGACGGAGTTAGAGAGAGAGAAGCCATGGAGCCACCACCGGAGAAAGATGCTGGGAGCTTTAGCCTAACGGTAAGCCATTGCCACATGGTGATACATAGATTAATAGAAATGGGTTAAATTAATATGTAAGAAATTAGCCAATAAGAAGCTAGAGCTGATGTGCCAAGCAATGATTCAAATAATACAGTTTCTGTGTGATTATTTTGGGGCTGAGCAGCCAGGAACCAACAAGCAACTCACTCTCCTCCAAGAGGGAACAGGAATCCAGCTTCCAGGTATGAGAACAGGAAGAGAGAAAAAGGGTTCTCCTGGGTTGGCCCACATCTTTTTGATACTCAGGGCCAAGCCCAACAGGGTCCAGCCTCTCAAAGGTCACTGGCTATAGGAGGTTCCCCATCAACTGACAGTTAAAGGTCTGCATATATAAACAATTCTAATCGTTGCAACCTGAGACCTGGAAAGGCCACAGAATGCTTCCTCACATTAAAAGAAAGAGGTATCATCTGAATGTAGTTACATGGAATTGAGTAAGTTACAGCTTTGTCTCACACTGAGTGGAGAAACTTCTGGCTCTCCTATCTTTTCCTCTCCATAGAGCTATTTCAGTTTGTGGAAAAGATGAAACACAAGCTAGGATATTTGCATATGAAAATTCAGCTGTTGGCAGTTACCAGAAATCAGACCTAAGTTTCTGATGGCATGACCCAGATATCCTGAGGAAAGAAATTTTATTCAGCGAATATTTCTAGTAGAAATTTCTGCCAATGGATTTTTTTTACTATGTTTATAATTATTGTAATAAAAAGAAAAAATAAAATATAAAGGAAAACTAATGATGATAAAGGGGACAACATATGTTGTTAATTTAATAATCTAACACATAACTTCTTTACACAATTTTCTGAGGTTTATTTTTATGTGTATGATTATTTTGCCTGCATGTATGTTTGTGCAACACGTGTATTCAGTGCCTGCAGAGGCCAGAAGAAACTGGAGTTACAGAAGGTTGTGAGCTGCCACTGGTGAATAGGCCCTCTGGGAGAGCAGACTGTGCTCTCCCACATTGTCTCTCCAGCCTTCCCATGACATTTCTAATTCTGGCTTGAGAGTTTGTTTGTTTGTTTGTTTGTAGTAGCAAGGTCTCACTCTACATGGAAGGATGGTCTTAAACTTACAGTAATCCTACTATCTTAGCCTTTCAAGTGCTGGAGTTAGACGCATGAGCCACAGTACCTTGTAGCCAAATCATTTGTAATTATGTGGCTCTTTTTCACTCTTCAATTCTTCAAACAGTCGTTATAAAATTAGTAAGTTATCTGTGCTTCTGCTCCTTTGTGATAGAGGTAAATGGTACCAATGCCATTAATAGGTTGACAAAGTCTCTCCATAGGAATAAAAATTGAATTATAATGAATGCGTATTCCCCTATTATTGCCATTTAATTGAATTGATACTCTCAATAAATGAGGTACTTTATATAGGAATTCTTTAGGTTATTTAAATCACAAGTGACCATTTTCAATAGCAGATGGGAGCATGAACGAAACAGAAAAGGAGTAAAGCTCCTGCACAGCGCTAGTCAAAAACTGTAAGTGGATGTAAGTTAACTCAGTGATTCCAGGAGACCACAGAGAATGCCAATTTAATGTCACCCTGCGGTGTAGTGCAGCACTGTGTGGTTAACGCCATTTGGTAAATTATCTTAATTTTCCTTTAGAGCTTTGGGAGATTTAAAGTAATTATTTATCTTTTTCCATCTCTGCTATCAGTCTGTTAGTTGTCATTATTCATTGTTACCAATATATCTTAAACTATAATGCCACATTCATTTTTCACCTACATGTTCTGTAAGGGTAGCTGAGTTTATTAACTTAATATCCTTTCTATTTGCGCACTATTGTGTGTGTGTG
>JAQHUG010000028.1:3410897-3422090 GCA_028555095.1 Dicrostonyx torquatus | reverse complement strand
ACCAGTTGTGGCCTTCCTCAGACTTTGGCCAACAAAGTGAAAGATATGTATACTCCTTACGGACTTGAAGACTGCTTTTCCCTTGACCTGTGTATTCTGCATTTTTATCCTTAGAGATGAGGGTTCCCATCTCTGTATAAAATAGGTCTCATTCTAAGACATATTCCTACTCATGTATAAAGAAATTGTATTTTTATATTTTTGTCTAAATCAGATTATCACAAATTTGCTGCCTTTTCCTTCACATTGTCTAAAATTATTAAATATGTTGTTAGTTAAGTTTTATGAAAACAATGCTACCATCAACTACAGGGTAAATGTCTCTCATGTTGGACAAATGGGAAAGTGATTTAATATTATGTTGAGAGTTAGAAACAGAGGAAGTTTCATGGAAAGATAAGTTTGTGTAAGGAGAAAATACCCAATCTAAATGTATTGTGTTCACACTGTGTTAAAAGATATTCTTAAATAACTAGCAATACTAACAGAACTGTGGTGAAAGACATAAAATATTCAATAGATGCTTATTCTTAACTATGCAATTTAAACAAGCTCAGCGAATTTCCAATTAAGTATTAGTGTATGAAGACCAAGCAGAAACATCTCATGGGGACTGATTTTTGTTTTGCTTGTTTTATGTTTCAGTGGCTGTTTATTAGAATTATAAAAAATGAATTAGCTATGAAAAACTCTGACATAAAAAAATAGTATTTCCAGTTTGAAAAACTTATTTTCAATTAATGCAATATTTAGCCATTCCATTTACCAAAATCCACAATTTTAGCATTCCTATTAGAATGAATTCATATCCTGAAATCTAACTGCCAAAGCATTTGGCGATTTTTAATAATTTGATTAGATGAAATCCTATCAGTATTCACTGTAATTTCTTCTACTCTGCTATGTAAATTTTTATATGATTTTGTTTCTTATTTTTTCATGTTTTATTTTTTCTTTTTTCGAGACAGGGTTTCTCTGTGGCTTTGGAGCCTGCGCTGGAACTAGCCCTTGGAGACCAGGCTGGTCTCGAACTCACAAAGATCTGCCTGCCTCTGCCTCCCGAGTGCTGGGATTAAAGGCATGAGCCACCATCGCCCGGCTGATTTTGTTTCATTTTTAAATTTAACAATTAACCTAAAATATAATCGTGGAAATATTTTTTCACATATACATATTAATTAAATATTGCATTAAAATAATACTTTAATATAAATATTACCATTTGAATGTCTGAGATTTATTTTAAAATATAAGTAATTACTGTTGAAAATACAAAATCAAGAAAAGAAAATTTGTTGAATAAGCTCTATCAACAAGTTTTATAAAATATTATCATCTACATATTAAATTTTTTACTCAGTTTATTTAATTGAAATATTTCAAGCATTCAAAGGATTTCCCGATCAAATTTTCCAGAAGTGGTCAGCTGAGAGAGTCTCATCTTCCAAAAGTCAACTATAAATACACACATGAGCCTCATCTAGTTCCCAGACTGATTCTGGGTGCTACGTTGTTCAATTTTCTCTGCCTTTGAGGGCCTGGTCTTTTAAGTACTGCCCCACTTCCTTTCCTTCTATATTGGAAATCACAAAAGCACAGCCAGCATTTTCTCAGTGCATTTGTCCTGTAATAAAATCCTGTGTGGCTGATGCTACTTTCAGAGATTGCTTGCTGTTATTTTCACCTTGCTTTGCTATCCTGTCTCTGACTTGGTCTTCTTTTGGTGACTATATATTCTTGCTCCAAATCCATGCTTTTATTCAAACTCCCAGCAGCACGTTTAGATTTTCTGACTTCATTCTAAGAAAAAATACTGTCTCTCTTGTGCATGGACCCTTTCTCCTTCTTGCTAGGCATCATTTGTTTCTCTACATTCAGGAGAATGTAGAGCTTTTCCATTAGCAAACAAAAACATTCATTTCTTCACACAATTTCAGACAGAAAAGCCAGTACCATATCCTTCATCTCATTTTACTGTCCAAATTGTAAGATAACTGTCTTATTTTCAAAATCACACTCAGGGGCACAAAGAACTGTTTTATTAAAAACACTTCACTGACTTAATTACTAAAGTACAATAAAAGAAATTGTAAAAGTTATCAAGGACTCATGAAAATAAAATCTTTGAGAAGTAATACTTAGAATTTTCCTCAGTATTATTATTCTCTTATGATTTAGTTTATTCCCTATGAGTTAAGTTTTCAGGGGGTAGTAATGTGAAATGGCTGTGATATCATCTTACCAGATATCTATTTATTTATCTATGTGCTTTACATTTCTCAAATTTTAATTTAACATGTAATATGGATGGATGTATTCATAATATATCCAAGCTAACTTAAAGTTATTTGGAGCAGTGATCAACTTTCTAAATGACTAAGATTTTCAAAAATTAGAAAGTGCTTGTCGAATTCTCTACTCCGTGCTTTGCCTGTGAGTCTCACATAGTTTACAAGCTGTGCTCTATTCTCTACATCAGCCTAGATGTCAGGAATGATCTATGTAATAATCTGTAGAGCAGGAGACGAAACATTGATGAGCTGGCAGGTGTTGGGTGTGTGCAGTGCATGTGATTAAATTCCTATTTCTGCTTTCACAGGCTCCATGACTGTAAGCACAGGGATGGAAAGTAAAATTGCTTTAATGAGGCCCTGAAATCTGTGTACCCTGAGGGTGTTGATACAGAGATGGAGCAAGATTTGTTTAAAAATATTGTAGAGAATTCTGAGCGAGCCTATCTGCTGTCATCTTGAAGCTGGCTGAAATGTAAACAGGAGTATAGATCTATTTTAGCTGTCTTGTTTTAATTGTCATTCACGGTTATATTATTTAGTATAAGGACTACCTGTAAATAGTTTATGTTGTTGTCAGCATACAAAGAAACACTAGGGTATTATGAAATGATGCCCTTGCTTGATGCTTTCATTCTCTGATCTTTTAGCACAAATCCCATCTCTTCTAGGATGCAAAGTATGCAGCAATTTATCAAACTATCAGTGAATAGTTTTTAGTGTGCTGTTAACTAAGTTATTGAAAACTTCACTCTCCAATCTGTATAACACTTCTTTTGCTAAAATTTCTTCAAAAAGTATATTTATAAGACTGGGATTTCAGCACTGGTTATTGTTTCCATGATTCAAACCTTTACCATCTTTGCAAGTGAGAGACATGTTCTAAGGTCCATGTCCTATGCTCTGTTGGAAAGTAACACACAGCTCATAGGTGCTGTAGGAATTCCTACCTCCAGTAGCCTTTAGGTGGGCGTGGCCTCTTATACTATATATGCCAATGAAGCATGTGTTTAACTATTTTTCCTGCTGCGGGATTCGGTTTTCTGTTCCCCGTTCCAGCAGAGGATTGTGATCTTTGAGCCTACCCCTAAATAAATAACCTTTTATTACACTCAATTCTGAGCTAGTGCGGGATTTCCTTTTTAGCGTCCTTCTTCACGTAGGAATAAATTCCTATGATTATTCAACACGTATGACAAACATCATTTAAGTTTTACCACACATTATAATCCAAACCCAAGATTTTAGTAAAATCTGCTCTAAAAATGATAACTAATAAGAAATGTGGTTATTATGATACAGTTCTAATTTGTAATAATTTTCTGCTTTCATGAACTATTTGCATAATTAGTATTCATTCATTCATTCTAGTTCATTTTGTTGATAATTCAAATCCATTCCTCTATACTGACTAATTGCTTATTTGGTTTTATACATTTATTTTATTTTATTTATTTATTTTATTATTATTTTTTTTGTTTTTTTGTTTTTCGAGACAGAGTTTCTCTGTGGCTTTGGAGCCTGTGCTGGAACTAGCTCTTGTAGACCAGGCTGGTCTCTCTATATTTATTTTTAATTATGTATTAAAGACAAGAATTTAAATAGTACTTATTTCATACAACTATCTTATGATAAAGTTTCTCAGCAATAGTGAGGATGAAGCGGGAATGTAGCTGGGTATGCACTGCCAGCATGAGCTTAATATTAAGTTCCAGGACAGCCTGTTCTCATTTTTGAGAGTGTGTATTATCCCTCAAAAAAAAACTTAAAATAAACAAACAGAGGAACAGTTTATATTAATGGAATTACAACGTTCTGCATGATATTTGCATATTTAATTTACAGAAGTGAAGTTGTTCTCGCAAAAGATCCTTAGATTATAAAATATTCTCTGAGTAATTTGATGTCAGTTTATAACTTTGAAGGATAGCTAAACACTAGATTATTAGTGATGACGTATATTGCATTTTAATTAAAAATATTTTGATATCTATTGCTTTTATCTATATTGATATTTTGAAATTTATAAATTATTTTAAATATACCTGACCTCTTATAAAAGCTCATAAAGAACAATTATATATTTTCTTATAATTATATTTACAAAATATTTGACAACAGTAAAAATAAATTACTGAACTTAGAACTTATATGAGCTTAAATTTTTATGTGGAACTTCTATTGTTTTAGGAACAAACAAATTTTATCACATATTTAAAAAAAATAATTTTGACTATTTTGGTACAGTTCTAGGTTATAATATTTGTCCACTTTTAGTAAGTATTTCCCTAAATATTAATCCATAATTCATATATACTAATTCATTATGTTGATAATACAAATTATTCCATTTATACTGTCTAATTGTTTATTACAATTAGCTGTTATTATAAAATATACACAAAAATTATAAATAATACAAAATTATAAATAATAAGATAAATGATTATCTTAAGATAAATTTAGAATTAAGTGTACTGGCAATTATAATTACATAATTCCTCCTTTCCTATATCCCTAAATATATATGCCCTTGCTCTTTTTAATTCATAATCTCATTTTTATCAATTGTTTATAAACATACTACATAATTCCTCCTTTCCTATATCCCTAAATATATACGCCCTTGCTCTTTTTAATTCATAATCTCATTTTTATCAATTGTTTATAAACATACGTATGTATATGCATGTATGTGTATATACATGTTTGTATGAACATGCATGCAGTACAAATGTACAAATGTTTCAGTTCGTATAATGTTAAAAGTATGTATATCTTCAAGGCTGAACACTTGTTATTGGATAACTAATCAATGTGCTACCCCATTCTCAGCATTCTCTAGTTTCCTATAGTTAAATCCTTCCACCATCCTCTTAAAACATTAATTGTCCTTGTCCTTGTTCAGTTCATTTGTGAAGGCATCCATGTTGGTTAAACAGTGCGACTGTAACTTCTGACACTATTAACGGATACAATTGTTGTGGTTTTTGGTTATGGGGTCCCCAGCAGCGGGTCCCCAAGTTCGAGACCACATGGTCAGGTCTCCAATGAAGGTGGATCCCCAGCTTGCGCTGGAGGCCATGGAGGGAATGGCAGCGGCCGGTGGCAGGCAGTATGAGACCAGACGGATTGATAAAGTTATAAGCATTTATTAAGGTGGATTATGGAGGGGAAGAAACAGAAGGGGAGAGAGAGGGAGGGAAAGAAGGAAAAGAAGGAAAGAGATGCGGGGAGGAAAGGAGCAGAGGAAGCCCGCCTGCCTCTCCCCAGACCAGTGGGCACCAAGACTGTGAACTACATGCTTGCTTGCTTGAAGCCGAGGAGTGGGCATGGCTCTCCCTTAAAAGGAAAGAATCCATTACAACAATCTCATATCAAACTGATTATTTCCATGTTTCTCACAATCTTTTTGCCTCCTCTTTTGCTGCAATCTCAGACCCTTTTGTGTGGAGTTTTATTGTGAAGATGTGATTGAGTTCCACAACTCTGCATTCTTACTGGTTTTCATTTTCTGGGACAGTCTCCATTTGTTTCAAAAAGAGTTTTTTTTTTTGTTTGTTTGTTTTTTTTTTTAATGAGGAACTAGTATCACATTTGTCTGACTATAAGGACAAACGTTTAGAATTTAGTTAGAAATTGTACTGGTTTCATAAAATGGCAGTTGCAGATTCTTTTCCAAAATTCATGTCTTCACTTGGACTGTGTGGTTGGCTAGGTTTCCCAATACCAGACAGGCTTTCTCGTTGTTGAGCAGGTCTTAAGTCTGATTGGGAAGCTGTTTGTTATTGCTAAGGTATGTTTGTTAACACCAGACCCTTTGGGCATTAAAGACACAAGACAATCTTACACCAGTTTGATTAAAAAGGGGTATTTTATTGGAGGGGATAAAACTTACAGATCAACGTCTCAAACCACAGTCCTCTGATCGCAAACAGGAAACAGAGTCTGCAGTCAGCATGGACGCTGCTGCGGCTTTTTTAAAAATGAAAACCATGCCCCAGTGAGCTGGTATCTTAAAAGCCATTGGCTGAAGGCAAGAGAGCTCTCGGAGCAGAGTATGCATACCATGTTGGTCATTGCTGTGGTTCATGTTGGCATTCAAGTACAACTGGCCCCACTCCTCGAGAACATGACAGAGTGTGTCACCCCTGCATACATGGCACACAGTACCCTGTCGTCCCTTTAAAAGGTGAAACATACATACTTCTCTGGTTTCTTCCTCTTTCTTTCTGCGTCTCTCTGTCTCTTTCTTTCTCTCTCCCTTCACTTTCCCCACCTCCCTTTATCTCAATAAAATTTCCCACTCAAGCTCTGTCTGCTGCATGGCGTATCTGTCCGTCACCAGCATTTATTTGGACCTATTTTCTGCTAAGGTGCCTCTCCTGCAAAATCATTACAGTTCAGAAGACTCATAGCTGTGTCCAATTGCTGTTTGCTTCTTTCCTTTGGAAATTTGCATAGCTCCTGTACCATACTCACAAGTCCTCATGCAGAAGATTTTCAAGTGAGTTTTATGTCTGGAGTCTTTGGGCCTTGAGTTTGAAGTGCTTGATGTTTTCTTCATCTGCTCATTTTAAAAACACAATAAAAAAATCCAATTCATAGTTTGAATGGCAGTTAGAATTTAAGAGATAACTCACAAAATAATGTAAATGCAGTAAACTAAAAGAAATGAAATGAGTAATATATCGTCAATTTCAAATTTCAGGAACAGGAAAATTATTTGCAAAATGTGGACTTAAGTATACAGATCAATAACCTATGGCTCCAGAAGTTTAACATTTCCAAAAAATACTTCAAATTTTACATAGAAAAGCAATATGAGAAAGAGGGTTTGGGTGCCTAAGAAGGTCAGTTCCCTCTACAGCAAAGGAAGAAAGGAGTGAGCAAGAGTGAGAGATGTAACAGAGGGTAATGGAGGCTCATTATCGTCATAATACCTTGTACATAATTTTGAAATTGTCAAAAAGTAACATTTTTTAAAGAGATAAATCCTCAAGTCTTATAAGTTACTCAATAAAAAGGAAAACCAAAATCTAACATGGGATTCTGGACAAAAGCAAGCAAACCAGACCAAATAAAAGAAAATTTCCCACAACCTAAATTATTAGACATGTGGAAGAATCTTGACCAAGAAAAAAATCTTAGGAATACCTTTGTCTTTTAGTGCAGTTAGAGAGGGTAGCAAGAATATAACCAAAGTCATCAACAGAGATCCCTGTGTCTGAAAGGGAAAGGATCTGCTCACAGCAAACACAGGATTTATTTCTCCCAGGTGAGAGATGTGTCAAAATGAGATATTGAGAACCTGCCCTTTGATGGGATACAGAAAATCAGACAAGAGTTCTGTGAGAATACAGGAAAGTAAGATTGACTCTGAGATTTCTTTGATCTAGTTACATGTGCTTATTGGGGTACATTCAGATGTAGTTCAACTACACATACATATATCTTAGGTAAAAAAAAAAAAATCAAGCCATGCAAATATCTATTGAAGCACACTATATTCGCTAAAGATAAAATCACCAAAATAACAGTGAAAAAAGCAATTAGTTCAGGGTACACTAGAACAGAGAAAACCAAAGTAAGAGCAAAGATTACCTCCTTTAATAATAACATTCGTGCTCTGCTTAGTACTTATAAATCCCTAATTGTAACTGAAATCTTCAGCAAATTATGACGTTGTCTTTGTGTTGTCATTTCATATAAATATGCAGACACAGAGAGAGGGACCACACAAAAGGAATGATGAGTAGGTGGGAGGGAGAGAGACTAGTGGGGGGTTTAAAAAGCACAGGATCACACTCACTGAACCTCTTCGAGCACGGAAGCATTTCTCACTCTCAGCGTGAGATTTTTGTTCGAGCTGAGTTACTCCATCTCAGACATCACAATAGCATGGGTGGAGAGAGGCTTCCTTCTCCTCAGTAGGGAGTCATGTTACAGGGCCTCCCGCTGGGCTTTAGTGTATCCTCAGCGCTCTCCTTAAATTCTGTTGGACCTCTGATACTGCTTTCCTCACACCCGGCCCAGAGAAACTGTTTCAAGGGCATCTTTAGAGGTGCAACAGAGGACAGTTGTTAATGCCACCTGTCGAGAATAAGGCCACTACTATAGTATAAGCCAATTTAAAGTAAATCTTAATTAAATACTGGCCAGAGGGATGGGCTCCAGCAAGGGCCATACCCAGTATCCCAGGAAATGGCCCAGAATCAGGTATGACAAGGACATATAAGAAGGAGAATCCACAATTCATTGCATTTCCTATCAGGTAAAATTGGGGGCAAGCATACATCCTGACATATTTCCTGCCTATGGACCTCCCACTCGCATTTGATCAGGCACATACAGTGCAGATGGGTCAAACAAACTTTTTTGGGGAAGTGCAAAGATGCAGCTTGTTAAGTCCCATAAACAATAGCCTCAAGCATTTCAGGAACGAACTGTCCATGGGAAAGGGGGTTTGTAGATCTGAGACATTTTTGTCTCATCTATCTCTAAAGCATAGTAATTAAAACTTAAAATTTAACATTGACTCTCACACAGTTTAAGGATGCTCCTCTCCATTTTAGAAGTTAGCAACGAGCACTCACTTATATAGTCATCTTCCTAACTACAGAATTCTGGAAAACGTGAAGTGACCATAACAAAAAAAAAAAAAAAAAAGACACTAATGATCAGCTATTTTATAACTGAAAATAATTCTGTTTTATTCTCTAGGTTTTTTTTTGTTGTTGTTGTTTGATTTCTTCTTAAACTTTTAAAGGAGGCTCTGAGAGAATAGTAAAATAACCAAACTGAAAACCTATGTCAACTTCTCACTATGTTAACTAGCCTTCCATGTAGCCATTATGCTTCTTCGGCATACAACACAATGTGAGTGGCAAACATGAGTGTCTGTATTAAGCTCCATTCATCTCCTTTAGTGAATGTGCCCAAGATTTTAAGGCCTCTGCACATAAATAACTAGCATTTCTCTAAATGCGCTAGCTGTTTAATCTTACTCAAGTTAATTTTAACACACTTCTGCTTCTGAGACCTTCATGAGTAATATATTTTTACCATTTCCCCTTTGCTTCTCCAACTACCTCCTCTCATTCTGACCAAATCCTTCTCAAACTCATGTTCCTTAGTGTATGCATGTGTGTGTGTGTGTGTGTGTGTGTGTGTGTGTAGTATCAATACTGACTCATTTTGTGTCAACTTAACAAAAGCTAGAGTCATCAGAGGGGACGGAGCCTCCATGAGATCCAGCTGTAAGGCAATTTCTCAGTAACTAATGAATGTGGGAGGGCCCAGCTCCTTGTCTGTGGTGCCATCCCTAGGCTTGTGGTCCTGGGTACTAAAAGAAAGGCTAAACAAGTCAGGAGAAGCAAACCAGCAAACAACACCACACCATGGGCTCTGTATCAGCTCCTGCCTCCAGGTTCCTGCCTTACTTGAGTTCCTGTCCTGATTTCCCTCAGTAATGAACAGGAATATGAAAGTGTAAGCCCAATTAATCCTTTTCTTCCCAAGTTGCTTTTTGGTCATGGTATTTTGTCACATCAGCAGAAACTCAAACTAAGACATCCATGTATAAAACCTTCTAAGGCCTTAAGGATTGCTCATATATTTTGGGGTAGCTACTGGAATTTATAACTTATTAGTTGGCTCAATAAGAAGAATGATTCTTCTTCTCCTATCAGTCATTAATTTTGTAGAGCTTCATCTATAGTAGAGATTTGAAAGCGCCATTGTTGGAACGTCAACATTATTGCTCAGGTTTTGTATAAGCATGATGTGGCAGTTTGACTGCAATTGTCCCCCATACTCTCATAGAGAGTGGCACTATTAGCAGGTGTCGTCTTGTTGAAGTAGGTGTGGCCTTGTTAGAGGAAGTGTGTCACTGTAGGGGTGGGCTTTGAGGTTTCTTGTGCTCAGAATACTGCTCAGTGAGTTAACTTTCTTTTGCCTGCAAATTGTATAGCACACCTAGTTCCAGCATCACATCTGCCTGCATGCCACCACGATACACACCATGATGATAATGGGCTGAACCTCTGAAACTCTAACCGAACCACCCCAAGTAAACCTTTTATTTATAAGGGCTGCAGTGCTGATGGCGTCTCTTCACAGCAGCAACAACAAAAAATCCTGATACACATTATTGTTGAGATTCCATGAGCACAACTATCCTGCTATGTCTAGAAGATACTGTCTTGCAGTGAAATTTTTGGTCATTTTACTTTTACAATTTTGCTATTGCTTCCCCTGCCCATATTCCCTAAGTCATAGGTATAAGACTTGTATGAAAGATGTATTGAGTCTGTCTTTCTATTGGGGTATTTTTCTTTTTCATTTTGCCAAGTTATCAATTTCTGTAATGATCGCTGATTCATAAACAAGTTTCTTTAATTAGCTGTTTTTTATCTCTGGTTCAAAGGAATACATTTAGAATTTTAGAATACAGTTAAATTTCGCACTAGCTTGGTAAGTGGCAGTAGTATGTTCTTATATAGGGTTCAGGACTGGAACAGCCAAGAGTAGTAGGCTATATTTACAGTACCAGTCACGAAATTTTTCTTATTGAATAGGTCATAAGTCCAATTTGTAGATAGAATTTTCTGTGGACTGCCAGCTTCCAAAAAAATGACATGGAGGCTTACTAATTATGAAAGCTCAACCTATAGCTTAGGCTTTTCCCACTAGTTATTATAACTTAAGTTAATATATTTCTATTCTTTTACAGGTTGCCATGTTATTCATGGCTTTTACCTCTCCTCCTATGCTTCTTGTTCCATCAGCTTCTGGCTGGTGACTCTGCCTTTCTTCCTCCCAGAAATTAAGCATCAGTTTTGAGTGTGGCAGTAGACACGTAAAAGCTGTCTTTAAAGCATTCGCCATTACAAGATGGCGC
>JAQHUG010000028.1:3390068-3405757 GCA_028555095.1 Dicrostonyx torquatus | reverse complement strand
GGCTCAAACAGACTAACTAGACTTACAGCCAGAAAGAGGAAGTTAATACAAAAGTTCTGCTAGACGTAATTCGTAAAGGCAGATGATGTGACTACAATCAAGGCTAAAAATATGTTAGTTTCCTCTTTGCCTAAGACAGTTCCTATTTGTATTCTGTATAAAAATCCTTTTGTGAAACAGTAAACTCGGAGCAGATTCAAAATGCAGCCGTGTTTGTGTCTGTCTGTCATCGCCGAATCCTTTCCTGTGTACCTTCTCCCTCGTTCTCTCTCGGTCTGCGGCTCTCCTGAAGCAGGTCCGTGGAAACTTATTTCTTTTCTTTCTTTTTTATTACTTTATAAATAATACCAATCAAAATTCCCACTTCCTCCCCAAGTCCCATTTCCCTCCCGCTCCCCTACACGCACTCCCCACCATGACTCTCCAGTCTTAAGAGATGGCATGGCTCCCTGCTCTATGTAAAGTCCAAGGCCCTCTCCCCTACATCCAGGCTTAGGAAGGCATGCATCCAAAGAGAATAGGATCACAAAAAGCCAGTACATGCAGTAAAGACAAATCCCAGTGCCATTATCATTGACCCCTCAGTCTGCCCCAATTTTCAACCACATTCAGATTGTCAGTTTGATCCCATGCTCGTTCAGTCCCAGTCCAGCTGGATTTGGGGAGCTCCCATTAGATCAGGCACACTGTCTCAGTGGGTGGACCAACCCTTCGTGGTCCTGACTTCCTTGCTCATATTCTCCCTCCTTCTGCTTTTCAATTGGAACTTGGGGGCTCAATCCCATACTCCGTTGTGATTCTCTGTCTCTGTATCCATCTGACACTGGACGCACATTCTATGGTGATATTCAAGATATTCGTCAGTGTAACTATGGGACAAGGCCAGTTCAGGAACCCTCTCCTCCACTGCCCAGGGTCCTAGCTGGGGTCATTCTCGTGGACTCCTGGGAAGCCCTCCAGAGCCAAGCCTCTTGCCAAACCCGTGTTACTTTGGAGAAGAGGTTTTGCTTTTGTTTGCACAGGAAACAAGAGTCTGTGGGTTCATTTTGGGTTAAGAGAAATAAGGTCTGAACAAGGAAAATCCTCAGGAAAATCTCTGATAGGATCTGATGGCCCAGATGATTCAATTGATCCAAATTTGAGATTAATTTTAGGGCACTTCTATTGCAGTTTCCTCTGAATCCTACATTGAGAACAGCCTCAAGAATGCTGGGTGAGATTATCCAGTCTCAGAATACTCTAGTCAGGACCTGACCATAATCCTAAATTTTCTTTCTGTCCCCATAAGTTTATCAGTGTCCCCAATCAGCAAAAAGTAGCCTAGTAAACTCACCTACATTTTCAAAAAATGGATAATGGATGTTTGTATTTGTTTAATATCTTGGTCACAGTTTTTTGGGTAATTGATATGGGATTCCCCTCTGTATGCTGTGAATAAAGAAATTGCTTAGAGCCTATAGCAGAGCTGGGAAAAACAGAGGTAGGCAGGGAAAACTAAACTGAATGCTAAGAGAAGGAAGGCAGAATTTAGGGACAAGCCATGAAGTCCCTTCAGAGACAGACACCAGAACGTTAGCTGGTAAACCACAACCATGTGGTGATACACAGATGAAAAGAAATGGGTTAAATTAATATGTAGGAGTTAGCCAATAAGAAGCTAGAGCTAATGGGCCAACATTGATTTAATTAATATAGTTTCTGTGTGGTTATTTCAGTTCTGGGCACCTGGGACTAATAAGCAGCTCCTCACTACAGATAATGTTTAGGAAAAAAGCTAAACAAGGAAATTAGATTTAAAGTTCTTGTTTCAAAAAGAAAAAAAAGAGGGATATAGATATGATAGGATAAAAGGCTAGATTATTAAATTTAATCTGAAAAGAAAAAGGGAGTATATAGATATGGTAAGATAAAATGGAAGATTATTGAATCTTTTTAAAAAGCAACTACTAGTTTTAAATATTTTACATTCAATTGGGATTTTTCATATTGTATACAAATTTTGTATATTGATACAAATTTGAGATTAATTTTATTAAAGCTTACTGTACATACATTTCTAATCTTCTTCAAGGTATTGTTCCTATACAGCTCATTTAACATCATAATGTAAACTTCTAGTCCTTGAAAATTATTATTACCAACTGTTTAGTATAATAAGGAAATATAGGTTAATATAGTAGTTAATTACTTATTGTAATTGAACTGGTAGTCATATTAGGTATGTTTTCCAGGTCAAACAAATATATATTAGAAAGTCAGGTCTTCTTCAAACACTTCATGGTGTAAAAAATTCTTCTGTATAGGTGTTGCTGTTTTGATTAATGAATAAAGAAGCTGCTTGGGCCCATGGCAACATAGAATAGAACAATATGGAAATTCTAAGTAGAGATAGAGGAAAAAAGAAGGCTGAGTCAGGGAGATACCATGCAGCAGCTAAAGCAGACAGACGTCCCGGAAGCTTACTGGTAAACTACGAGCCTTGGAATCAAATACAAAATAATAGGAATGGTTTAATTTAAAATTTAAGAGTTAGCTAGAAATATGTGTTAGCTAATTAGCCAATCAGTGCTTTCATTAGCGTAATTTCTGTGTGATTATTTCAGGTCTCGGTGGTCAGGAAATGAGTGAGCAGTCTCCACCTACAAATAGGCATGCCAACATGGGCTGACTACATTCACACAAAACCTAAGAGAGCTTAAATAGGAATTCTAGACACACACATAAAATCAGAATTTAGCACAGCTTATTCATAGCCACACCCTTTTTGTGGGGGAGGAGGATGGTCTCTGTGTGCTGGCAGCAATGCTGGGGCTCCTTTAGGAGAGGTCTTCCTGACTCAGCTTTAGGAGTGAAGGCTGAATGGCGTCTTTAGGTGAAGGTTTCCTGGTTTGTAATAGTTGCATGGACAGCTCTGACTCTTTCAGGAGGCAGAGTCCTTAAATGGGGTCTGTAAGCAGCATGTTACAAATTGCTTAATGGTGACAAAGACCAGCTATGACCCTGGAGCTATGACAATGTGCTTGGTTCTCAGGGTCAGTGAACATGCCTCTGCTATGTTGTAGTAGGTAGAGCCAACAAGCAAGGCCACAGAGTTGGTCCAAGCCATGACACCTAGTATTTAAAAACTATTGCTATTAATATAGTTTCTGTGTGATTAATTATGGTCTGGGTAGCAGGAAACAAATGAACAACCTCTGCCTACAACTTAAGAGATTTACAGAATATGACATTTAAAATGTTTTAATAACATAGACTCTTTTTTATAACAATGAAATATGTCTGCTCCTGGCAGCACCAATCTACATCAGAGAAGATAATGGACATCAAAGAAACTCCACATTGTGGTAAAAGTAAGCTACAGGGCAAGAAAATGTCCTTGCCTCAACTGCTTACAATATGCTGCTCTAATTGGACAAGCAGAACACAAACAAAAATGACTGCCAAACATTGTTGGCAAGGGGGAACAGTCCTTCAGCATGACCTGCTCCACAGAAAATTCTATCTGACATGCTAGGCCTGTAGGCTAAATATAGGTGTCTCATTGCACAGGAACTTTGAGTGACTGTTCAGGCAGCCAGGTATTTCTGTCATTTCTCAGATTTTTGCAAGTCACTTGTTTGTACTTCCTGCTTTTTTTAAGTTAATATTATTTTCTTATTGGCCTTTGATGGAGTTGAAAACTAGATAGTTATAATTACATTTTTCCTTAGTTAGGATAAAAGATAAATTAGATATAAAACATTAGACTCACAAAGATAATGTTAGATGATAGAATATTTCCTTAATTTCCCAAGTGCAAATGGACCAAATATTGTAGCACTAATTCTTGCTTGATAACTGTTTTGTATATGTAATTTTACTATGTTAAATTTAAAACCTTTTTAATTAGACAGAAAAGGGGAGATGATGTGAGATGTCCTATTGTATATGTGTTTTTGCTTTTGGTAGTTGATGAATAAAGGTTTTTTTGGCCAATGGTTATGCAGAATACAGCCAGGCAGGAAATCTGAACAGAGATATATAGACATAGTAGATGGATTCAAGGAGACACCATGTAGCTGCTGAAGGAGAACGATGCTAGAACATCACTGGTATGACACAATCTCCATAGAGTAAATTAAATGTGTTATTTTAAGATATAAGAGCTAGCTAAGAATACACCTGAGCCATTGACCAAACAGTGTTTGTAATTAATATAGGTTTTGTGTGATTATTTGGGTTTGGGTGGCCAGGAAATGAAATTGCAATCTTATTTTATAGGAATTCATGCCTCTCAACTTGAGAGATGCTTCCATCTGATTCCTTGATGAAGGGACCATTTTGCTTCTCAGGTCCACATACATTTTTCTACCTTTCTAATCCTCTTTACATCTATTATTGATGAGATCTACATCACATTTTCCCAAATTTTCAATATGTTTGATAATACATTTTATTTGATAGTGTTTAGTGTCTCATTCATCATAATCATTTATGCAACAGCAACGCTTAAGCATACATGGACAGCCCATTTATGGCGGTTCTCCAGTAGTTCCTATCCTGGGCAGTTCCAGATGCTTGTGTTATTGTCATACCCAAGAATGCATAGTCTTCCTTTATGCTGTCAATCCAGCATGTTGGGGGCCTTCCTCTTTGCCTTATCCTGCATACTCCTCTAAGCAGTGGTATTTTCAGGTATCTGCCATCTTTCATTCTTATAACATCATTGAAGAATCTCAAGCAACACTGCTATATCTTGTAGTTTACTTCATTCTGAAGATGGAGATGTGTCTTAATGTCATTGCTGCACAGTCTATCTCTTTGTGGATGCCTAGAATCCTCCTGAGAAATTTTGAGAAATATCTCAAACATATTCAGCCCCTGTTCTGAGGAGGGCTTCATTGTCCATGCTTTAGAGTTTTAAAGAAGCCAGTCCAAGACAAGTGTCTCATATATTTGTAATTTTGTTGTTGTCATTATGTCTGTTGCTAATCAAATATTTCCTAGTGTCTGGAATGCAATCCTCATTATCTATATCACTCTCTTTATGTCTCAAATAGTTACCTCCTTTAAACTGAGGATTCCTGCCATATAGACAAAGTTGACAGTTTGCTTGAGGCTCTGATTCCATATTACAACATTAAAATCCATTTGAGCTTTTCCCAAGTGTGTATCTCAGTCTTAACAATTTTTACTTTCATACCTCTGTTTTCACTTAAGTTCCACCACTCTATTTACAATGGCCTGCAGCTCATTTGGATTTCAGCAAGGAGTGTTGTATCATCAGCAAAACACAAGTTACTGATTTGAACACTACCTATCTGCATGTCTATCTCCTTTTTCTCCAGGGTTGTTGCTATTATTAATTTCAGGATTATATTGAATAGTAGTCATAAGAGGACACTTACCACTTTGCAATACTCCTATGAGTGTCTTAAACTGATAACTTAGTTTTCCACAGACTTTGACTGATGCAAAGGTATCTTTATAGGCATTTTTAATATTCTTATGATTTTCTGAGGGTACATGTAGAACCTACTTGTTTCCCAAAGTCTTTCCTCCAAATGCTATTGAATGCCTTCCTGAAGTCAATGTAACAGCCACGTAAGTCTATTTCAAATTCTTCATATTTTTCTGCTCGTCACCTCAAAGTGAACATCTGATCAATTGTGCTCCTGGTAGCTCTGAATCTACACTGGGCCCCTGCTAGGATTTCCTCTGTTATGGCTTTGATCCTTTTCAGGATAATGGATGAGAAGATCTTACTGCTATGGCATAACAAACTAATGCTCCTATAATTTGAACAATCCAGTTTGTCATTTCGTGTATAGGAATTATGACTGAATACTTCCATTCTGTGGGAATCTCTTAACGTTCCATATATCTAAATGAGTCTGAGAAGCACTTCAGCCCCTGAGCCTATTGTAGCTACCTCAAGTTCCTCCACCATGATGCCATCTACTCCTGTGGCCTTTCTGCATTTCATTCTTTTGATAGCTTTCTCTATGTCAATCCTGCCAATATTAAATATTTTCTCATCATCTCTGGTGTTCAAGCGACTGCCAAAGTGTTTCTCATTGTAGTCTATATTGACAGCATTAGGGTCATTGTAAAGGTGTCCAAGTATTGTCTCCATCTTTGCTTTACTTCCCCTTATATATTAATAAATGACCTTGCCCATCTTTAATCGACTGAACCTGAGAAGCATATATGGTAGCTATCTGTCTGATAGCTTCATAGAAAATATGTTACTTATTACAGAGTTCAGGTTCTTCAACTTCTTTGTGTATACTTTGTATATACAGCTCTCTATTATTATTTGCTCTTCTTTTGACCTCCCTAAACAGATAATTGTGGTGTTTTGATGGTTGCAGATTGCCACTTCATTTATTCTTTAGCTTTTATCTTTCTTCAGCCAGGTTGATTACCTCTACTGTAAGTCATATTACTGGTATTGCCCTTTTTGGATAACCAGGCATCTCCTTTGAAACCTCCTGCATAGCATTTTTGATTTTCTCCCTTTCACTTTCTATATTTGTAGCAGACGTATTATGATTTTCCTGATCTTTTTTTCCCCCAGTGATTTTCTTATACTATCTCCATACAGTTGGGTTCAGCAGTTGCTTGTGATCAATCTTCTAGTTCATCATGCTTGGTGTGTCTCTTATAGGTTACAGCTGAATGTTGGCCATAACTAGTTGGCGATCTGACCCTAAGTCAGTACTAGGAAATGATCAGCTGTTTTGGATGCTAGATAAGAGATTCTTGCTGACCAAAATATAATAGTTTGCTGTATGCATATTTGTCAGGGTATTCACACATTCAATATCTTTGTGGTTTGGTCTGCTTGAATTTTGTGCACCTCATTTTTAGTAACTTTTTTAAAATAAGGAAGATCAGTGGATGGCTTCTTGTCAATGGCTGGAGTGAGCTTGTGGTCATAAAATTAGATTTTATATAAAATTTTCCATTAAACGTCAATGTGTGCTAGTTATCTAGGGAACGCACTAATCTGAAACAAACATCCTCATCAATATATAAAACTGTACACACATATGCCAAAAAAGTAAGTGCTAAAAAAGGATTGAGGAATCCTAAGGAGGCAGAGTCCACTAACAAATCTTTTCTATTCTTCATGGGTCGTAGAGTTGGACACTTGAGTGAGGATGCATCAATATCTTCAGGATTAGAGGTGATGTTGTCATCATGGAGGGTCATGACCATAAAGCCATGGAAGTGAGTACGGAAGTAGATATCTGAAAGGTGAAAAAATGAAACTGAGAAATACAGAAAAAAACTAAAAGTAATATAAAAAATAAGAGGATGAAATTATTTTTCTTAATAGTTATTTACACCACAGAAAAATAATAATTACAGACATAAAATCAGTTCATTGTATATTGAATATTGAAGGAGCCAAAGAGAGAAACATTTCTTCTACTAAAATTACTACAAACAATAAAATTTCCAGAAAGAAGGAAATAGAGGTTTTCCCTTCCTCATTTCTGTCATACAACTTTCAGTCTCCATCATCATCATCATCAACAACAACAACAAACCCAGCATATCAATCCATCTTGACTTTTCTTTTAGGGATTCTACTTTTGATTTGACTAGTAATGAATGGAGATTTTGTTCAAAAAAGAAGTCCTAAAAAAAAAGAACCTCCTCATTGCATATACTCTATAAATTTTTTAAAGTTTTTCTTGGCTTGTTTATCTACTCTGGGTTGGTATAAAGACATTATTGCCTGTTCTTAAAGGAACAAAATCCAATGAAAATAATTTCTCAAGGTATAAGAAACTCCTATGAGAATGTGGTTTTTTAATTAATGTACACTTTCTGACAGATAATTTTACTAAAATAAGGCATAACTGTTTAGAGTGATTGTTCCTAAGTGTACCAAGTACATGGAGTGTCTATAGTTAGTGACTTTAACCACAACTTAAAGGCTATATAAGGAAATGAAACCATCAGCAGCTGCCTAAAAGTAACTCTTATCTCCAGTAGAGGCAGCACAATGTTTTGACTAAAGTGGGAAAACAATTAAAGGCTGCACATAATATATTTAGTTACAGACTTTGTACTCTAATCAATAGGATTTAGAAGAATAAAAATAAGTAATCAAAATTCATTAGAAGAAAGACTAAAGAGCATATGCTCTAACCTAATATAATTGGATCAGACCCCCAAACTCTAAAATCTTCCTTGGTAGTGGAAGGAAGTTCGCTGTGTACATTCCTTGAGATTTCCTCTTTGCTGGAAAATTATAGAATGTCATAAATTAGTTTCCATTAAAACAAATACAGAGTTTCATTGAAATTAGATACATAAAAGTTTTATGTAATTCATTCTAACTAATTATATGACTGACTTACCTTCAGATATGTGGTGAGCTTGTGAAGAAATATAAATTTGATACGAAACCAGTTAATATACATGGTCTCACTAATCCTTGAAGCTGCAAACAAAATGTTCATTTGTACTGAATATTAAAAACCTGAACAGAAAATTCACTAGGGTAAAAACTGAATGAACTTAATTTAAAATAAACTATTAAGCCCACCATTAGTATAATATAAATGGAGTTATACAATTCCCTATGGTGAATACTTCCCTTTTAGAGTGGGTTCATCTACGTGCTCTACCTATTCCTGTACGGAAGGATGAAACAAGGTATTGGCTCACTGCAAATGCCATAAAGGCATTATCACATGTGTTCTCATGTCTTGAGAGCTTTGTGTTTTCTCTTCTCCACAGGATAGACACGTTGAGAATAAACCCTGACATTGACCTGGTCTCCAGAATTTAGTATATCAAGTCTAATGAATCCTAAAACAAAGCGAAGATCATCATTTTAATGGACATCACTGTCAAAGCAACAATCAGAATAATCAGACCCATAGAGATTATACTTGATTGACAGATAGAGAGATCTCCTTGACATGTTATCCCTGGAATAGAAACAGATAAAGGCTGTTATGAAAGTCTCATGTGAAGTGAAACATTCTGAAACCAGTGAGCACAAACATGCCTCTAATCACATTATGCAAGGCATGCTCTCTTTGTCAGTCCTATGACTTCAGAGCATTCACAGATCTGAAGATCCTTAAATGAGGAGGAGACTGAGTTTCAGTGTGTAAAGAGCCCATAGCAGTCAAAATACATTGGTACTAATATTCTTCTCAGTCCTTCCCAAGGAACTTGTGCTCATTCAACAAGTGTGGCAATGGATTAAGGAGATGGAAAACTATGTACTGACTCAAGAGTAATGTTAATTCTAGAAAAAACAACATGCCTTACTAGACTACAAATCAGAGGAGAATTCAAGACAACAAATAGATTTTTTTCTTAGTTGATGAGAGATTGAGTCCCGTTTCTCCCCAAGATCATTTCCCAGTTATTTTCCTACTTTTCAAAGGAACAATTAGATCTGTTAAGACAAGCATATCCAGACATAGCTGTTAAAATACAACTGCTTAAAAACTAACAGTGCTTGCGAGAGGTACAGAAAGCCCCCTGGCTCTTTGGGAAAGCAACAGGCGAATAGAAGTACTAAAAGTTTAGATGTTTTCTGAATTTGCAGTATGAAGAAATCGTGTATTTTATAGTCACAGGAGTATTTATGCCATCATAAACACTAAAACGGTCTAGGTACACTAATTTCTACTATATACCTACTTGAGTCATCTGATTGGCCTCTCGTAAAGCAGACAGATATTGGTGATTTACAAAGAATCATTGCCAATATAAAGTGGAGACCAGTCATATCTTATTTTCTAGGGATGCGTGGAGTCCCAGAACAAAATAATATCACTTCTGATTCGAAGAATGAAAATCTTCATCCATTACTTAGCTGTTACTGGTGGTAATTATAAACACATGACTTTATGCTAGAATTAACAAGAAAAACTTTCACATTAATGTTTGTGGGCATATTAAATATTTTTGCTTATGATGATGTGAAGACAATGTACATGAGTGGCTTTCCTTTGAGTCTATCTTTCCTATGACACACATTGGACCCGATTAAAAAAGATGAAGAAATTCCTTTAGGTATATCTATAAGACATATGACATAGGTAAAGTAAATTCCATGAATTTTAGAGAAATGCCACATCAACTAAATTCATTTCTTAACATGTCTCCACCACCTTAGAATTAATATTGGCATTGACAAGCTTGCTTGGAATTTGGAAGAAACATGCATTTCATTTAAGTGTAGTATTTTAACCCAAGATTTCCATGTTTTATGTGTCATAGAAGTCTTTTTGTCTGATACAAAAAAGGCATGACATTTAGCCCAGTGGGGCCTTTATGATCCATCCATTTTCTCATATCTGTAATTGTCACAAGGAGACAGATTGTAACAGCAATTTTAATGCAATGTGGCATAAATACTCTAGGATGTGATATACAGATTCTTATTTCCATTTTGTAATACAGTTCCAAAAATTCAAAATCCAAGAATTTACTAGAGTGTGATATAAGTGACCATGCCAACATGAAATGTAACTCCCGTTCAGAAAATTTAAGTATTGTCTAAATAAGCCATGAAGATGGCCATAAATAATCACCTGTGATCAAAAGGAAAATATATGCGTGAGTGTAGATTCACCATATCCTGAAGACAGAATATACATTCTAAAACAAGAGGTCAAAATACTCACGGGTTTTCCTTTTCTCTATACTTTTTCTCTTTGAATTTTCTCATTGGGAGCTATAGACATCACTGTTTTTTTTTTGAGAAGATCATATGACTTTGGTTGGCACAGAGTTTTGCATTCTTTTTTATCACCAAAGTAAAGAAATGGACATTTAGAACCTCACTCCAGAGTGTTTCTTCAGAATGATAGGAAGTAGAAATTCTTTTGGTGGCAAATTTTCCAAGTGTTAGATCCTTGATTTTTCATTTGTATGAAAGGGTCAGTGACTAGATTTAGAGATACACATAATTTATGAGTAGGATGTAGATTACTGAAGAAATTTCTTGGTGGAGAGTTTAACTCTGGTAAGAACATAATGTGAAAAGACTTGTATTGCGTATTTTTGCTCATCAAAGATAATTTTAATAGCTCCAATTGCTGTGGTGCCTTGCTCCGAGAGTTTCAGTAATTCACGTACCCAGCCATTTCTATCAATGTCTAATACACCCAGAAACAAAGTGCCTGCAGTGGCAGGTATATAAATTGAACTTGAGGTAAGAAACACAAGTCTCCACTCACAAAGACAGATGTGTCTGTTGCCACTGTGGTGTGTCCTGTCTGATAACTGCCAGGATCAGCCCTGAGCCAGAGATCCCCAAGGCTATCAGTCAAACTCATGGTGGCAGGGTGATGGACACAAGCAGTTCCATCATGGGAAGTTTCATCTAGATCAACAAGAAGAGGCGTTGTCGCTGGAATAGACACCTGTTCTTGAAAAGGATTTGTCTTCTTTCTGCCAATAGTTTTTTTTCTTTCAGAATAACTCTCTGAAGACATAGACGTTCTCTTAACTTCTCTCGTGCTGCTGTACACCGCTGCATTGCCCCTGACTATGGCACGTATTTTACAGCAAACGGATTGTAGAAATGACATTATACTCATGGACTCCATTGCTTTTACGATTTTCTCCACCATTCTGAGACAATTTTTTTTAACACTATTTTGAAATTGACCTCAGAAAAATTGGTTCGTGTGACAAGTTGAGCCAATAGCTTGGGAAATTGGGTCAGTGTTGCCCGAGACTTGATATACACTCTAAACCCTAACAACATATGCTCTGCTATCTCTCATCGATGGTGTTCACCAGTGTGGAAATTAAGTGGTGGAGACAGCATAGGCTTTAGTTTCTACTATTCTGAGTAATCAAGAAGATAAATGTTGATTTCACAGCTCTGAAGTAGTGGGCTCTCATGGTATAAAACTCTTCTTCCAAAATTGAAGATTCCTTATTGTAGACTCTAACAGATATGTATTAACATGGACATTGAAACTGAAGTGTGAATAGCCTGTGAATCCACCATCAAAGAAAGGAGTTAACACTGCTGGCAGTGGTTGTTCACAGCTGAGGTATACCTTGAATTAATGCCAAACATCAAGATTAAGCAGGAGTATGTTTACAATGTAGATAGTCTCTGCGCTTTACTTAATAATCCCAGATGATGAAGTCAGTTGAAGACCACTGTAATTGAATTATATGAGTGTGGCTCTGGTTCCGGCATTGTGCTTGGGGTATCCTAGCAGGTAAGGAACTACTTTTAGCAGAAGTGCTTTCATAGCAGTGTAGTGTAGGACATAATCTAAAAAATTGTGATTCCCCTGAAATCACAAATGAACTTTCAAGAATCTGAAATGTATTAAACAGTGCATAAAAGTTTTGATATGAACGCTTGTTTATGTATAAATATGGATAAGCATTTCATCATTAATTCCTCTGCTAATGACAGAGCAAACTAATAGCAATTACTTTAAATCCCAAAATTTAAGTCACAACTAATATGATGTACCTTTACATTTTAGAAAAACCACAAAGATAAAAAGTAGAAAATAAATGAATTATTGTATCCCAGGAAATTAAATATGTCTTTATTTGTATAGGTGGTGTATTCTTCATGTCTATTTTAAACATGGCTCCTATATTATTTTCATTTCCATCTTTTTCTGGGTCTCTGTCTCTTTCTGTATCTATCTATCATCTATCTACCTATCATCTATATGTCTATAATTAGTTTTAATTAGTTTTTTTCTATTTTTGATAGTTTCCTACTTGTATAGAATATATTATTATAAGTTCTCCCCAGCTATGGCCCTGTATCTCTCTATTATTACAGCTTACCATTTTCTTGACCTCAAATATTCCTTTTTCTTGTGGTTTTATTGTTTTGCATGTACAGGTCTTGTGCAGTAGTTATGGCTACAGTGTTTATAATTTCATGTCTGTGCTGATTTACTTGGAGTATATGTAGTTTACAAAGTGATGAATTTCATTATATTGTCTTTATATGTATATCCACTGATTGCAATTATCTACCGTTAGACTTCCTTCTTTATTTTTTCCAAATAATTTTTATGCCTTTTCTTAACATGAATAAAGCTTGCAATATTTGTCTGAGTCTGCATTACTTGTTAACATAAAGATATACAGCATCATCTACATACCTGAAAATGAATTATTTTCATTATTTGTTGCTTTATTAAGCTCTGTTTCGGTACAATTTTTATGAGAGTTGTTCTGTGATAATTTTATGGTATATACTTGGCTCCCTAAATTACATTTTCTGATATTTCCCTTCCGATACTTTTCTTCCTAAGGAAAATAGTAAGAGATATTTTGTGAGATTTGGCTGGTGAAAATGAAACAGGACATATAGTAATTTCATCATCAAAAGGCTTCAGTAATCACTGCTACTTCAGCACATGTATACTGTCCCATTCCGTGCTCAGATGGAACAGCCCATCAACTGTAGTTACCGTTTACCACAGGTAAACTAGAGTCTCACCCGCAAACATTTATGTCAAATTTCTGAACTTATTTTTAGCTCTGTTCTCACATACATCGCCTAATATGTTCCTCGTTTACTGTATGATCTTTCACTTTAAGATTTGGCTTCCACTGAAAACAAGGGAAACAACTGACAGATTGTTCATGCCTATTTTGCAGCTATATATGTTGTCAAATCTTTGCAACCATGCACATGATCATTCTGATTTTCAATATGAATCTTAGCTGATTCAAGGAGTGGTAGTTTGCAAGAGTTATTATGAAATCTCAGTTTGTCTTGTAAATATCAGGATTATTAATTGATGTGGCAATGTAGTAGAACTTTAGATATGCTAGTAGAGTCAATGAAATTTAATGTTGTATAAAAGTGACATCTCAGATTGGCAATAAAATGGTGAGCCAACTATATACAACACTGAAATATCTGGTAGTCTATTAGAGAAAACTATAAATTGCATCCACTTTCCATGCTGTACAGAAACCGGATCATGATAACATCACAATAGAAAACAATTGACAATTTTATCCTACAATGTCTAGTATCTGTGAAAGACTACATAAATGAACTCAAGTGCTACAAATCAACATTTTTCTTATCGATAAATATGGGCAATTGTATATGTACATAAGCAAAATATAATTAATAATGAGAGCTGACTTGCACTGCTCTATGAAATTAAAACATCATAGAACTTGTCTTATAGAGTAAGAATAATTAATGTCCATCATTGTTATTATCCACCCGTTAACATATTTTTAATAGCATATTTTTATGTGTCTGTGTGTGGGTATGTGCTTGTGCGTGCAAATGTGCACAAGGGACAGAAAAATTGGATTTTCTTGGATTTGACATTGGGAGCTACCTAACCTGGTTGTTGGGACATAAACTCTGGTACCCTGCAGGAACAGTATCCACACTTAACCTTTAAGACATGGTCTTCCTGCTGGGTGGTGATGGTGTGCACCTTTAATCCCAGCACTTGGGAGGCAGAGGCAGGCAGATCTCTGTGAGTTAGAGACCAGTCTGGTCTACAAAGATTTAGTTCCAGGATAGGCTCCAAAGCTACAGAGAAACCCTGTCTCGAAAAACCAAAAAAAAAAAAAAAAAAAAGACATGCTCTTTCTTATTAGTCATGATGACCTAATCTGCTTAGTGATTAGGGATAAAATCACCAGAATTATATTAAACTTTTAGTTGAGTAATTTAGTTCAGCAATTTTTATTTGAAAACTTTGAGACTGGAAGTGTTTCAAATTCTGATTTGTGTCATTTCTTAATATTTGTACATAGCTAGTAAATTGTCTTTTGTATAAGACACATAGCTAAATATAGTATTAGGATTCATGTAACTTTATTCCAAAAACATGAAGGTCATTTTATAATTTCTTTTAGAGCATCAATTTGGAACCTTGATCCACCAAAAGAGGTTGAATGTCTATGGTTATTTTTTGTTACATGTTACTACTTACAAAGTATTAGAATTTGAACCATTTGGGGTTTTAACTAACTATATTAGAATTCCACAAAAAATTATAGTTTCAAGTAAAGTTTAGCCTGAGGAGAATGGAAAAGGGTGACTGTGAATATGTGTGAAACAAATAGCAAAAACAAATAAACAAACAAAAAACAAATAAAATACAACTTTAAAAACCATGAACGTGAAACATGTAAACCTGTGTAGGTCTAAAAAAATGTGACTGATATTAGTTTAGTACAATGGGCTGTCAACATTCAAAAGATTTAAAAGAAACTGTGACAGCGTTTTGAAAGAAACATTGAGCAGTTTTATGAAAAGTGGTTAATTAAAGTCATTTAATGATAGTTCTCAAATTAAAAGAAATATGTTATTAAAATTCACTAGTAATATAGCAAGACACTAATTACAACACAACTGAAACAAAATTCACTTTCTCTTTAACGTTCTTGTCTAAATGAAGCAGACACTGTTTTCTCACCCCTAATTATAATTTTCAAACATCCATCAAAAAGCAAATTAAGCCTTACTGTTCTTCTTAGCTTAGAGATATGTGTACAAATTTGAAGCTGCTGTGCTTTCCTCAGAAATATTTAATAAAGATATGTTGTTTCTAATATTAAAAGATGCCTTTTTCTACATCCCAAAATTGCCTTAAAGACATGAGACTCTGATTCAAAGTATATGTACACTTTCAGTGTGTTCCTCCTATGGAAAGCCAATTGATATCTGGAAAATAAACACATTTCTT
>JAQHUG010000028.1:3365758-3385716 GCA_028555095.1 Dicrostonyx torquatus | reverse complement strand
CAGATTTTCTTTATATAGGTCTGTGCGTCTGTCCTTCCTTCCTCCCCTTACCATTTTCTGCAGAAATTCACAAACTGAAAGGTTGAAACAGTATTCATACATGATTTCCACGTCCACTTCCGTTGGGACTTCACCTGGCTAGAAGTGGTAAGGGGAGGAAGGAAATGAATATAAGAAGAGTAAGTTGAAGTTGTGTTAAGTTAGAGTATGTTTGCGTTTTGTAAGTAGTAGGATGCCCTTTTCCACAAATTCATCTACACAAGCATAAGCCTGGTGTGATGCGAGGTGGAGGACTGCATTTACAGAAGTGAGTATGTCACTGCATTTACAGAAGCTACACTCCAACTATAAGGTTATTGATCTTGCAAAACCAACTATGAGGTTTCTAGTTCCTTAAGAAACATGAGAAGTTGCAGTTGCTGCTGAGATTGCCCTCATTTTTGTTGGGTACATGAGCTTAAGGGAAGTTTTCATCAACAACCTGCATCAGTGCATAAATGATTTCCTCTTAACTCTGCTCTCTCCAATTCCCCAAAGTTTTAATGTCTCAACTGTTCCTCATATTGTATATCTTACACAGTCTGTAATTGCAACAGCTTGTATAAGTCCCTTTTTATTTGTTTGTTTGTTTTTTGAGGCAGGGTTTCTCTGTGTAACAGTCCAGGCTGTCCTGTAATCCTGGCTGTCCTGGAACTCACTCTGTAGACCAGGCTGGTCATCAACTCACAGAGATCCGCCTGCCTCTGTCTCCCGAGTACTGGAAATAAAGGAATGCACTACCACTGCCCAGCATAAGTCACTTTTTAATTCTTCATTTTGCTGATACGAATGCTCTCTATATAGTCCTAGCTGGCCTCCCAATCTCTGTCTACACCAGGCTGGACTTGAACTCACAGAGATCTCCATGCATCTCTTTCTAGAATGTTGCTGTTAATGACACTAAACTTAGTCTATAATGAAGCAGAGGTACTTTTCCCTGTATTGTCCGGGGTCTTTTTTTCACCCTTTTATTCTGAGATTCTTCATGTGAACACAAATTAGCATTTTTTCAAAAGGAGTGGACCAAAGAGGGACTGTCTTTTTCACTGCCTACATAGAAGAAATGCCGATACTCAAAACTATAAAGAACTCTCACCCCTGGGACTCTGAACAATAAAATATTAATTATCACTGAATACTTTTACCACAAATCAATAGTATATCATTGTTTTATAATAATTGTTTTCAAACCAGGATGCAAAGGTGCCACTAGCATTTTGTTTTCAAGATGCTATCACTTTGTTATGCTGAATAATTTCAACCTCTATTTGTAGATATTATCATATACATATTTAATATGACAATTCTAATTTAAAATATGGTTTCAGCAACAACAAAATCCAACAAAATATAATTGTGTTGACTTTGAATTTATGATTATGTATGGATAAAGTGGGATATCTAACTAATTATTTGTATACCAAATAATTAGTATTTGGTATTTTATTATTTTATTGTATTACACTTCTATGTTTAATTTCTAAATCTTATGAGCAACATGACCTATTAAATGTGAAGGATGGATATTTCCAATGCATCTCAGTATTCTAAATGTGTTCTGAATTATTATGTTCATCTTTCTCCAGACTGAGTACTGTTTTGTGGGAGGAGAAGCTATTTGTTCAGCCCAGCTGCCCAGAACCAAAATATTCACACAGTAACTGTATTAATTAAGTCACTGCTTGACCCATTAGCTCTTGATTTTTACCAGCTAACTCTTACATATTGTTTTAACCCATTTCTATTAATCTGTGTGTCACCACAATGCTGTAGCTTACCGGGTAAAATTCCCAACATCTGTCTCTGTGGACTCCATGGTGTCTCTCTCTGACTCTGCCTACTTTCTCTCAGCACACCATTTAGTTTTCCCCGCCTACCTAAGTTTTGCCCTATCAACAGGCCAAGGCAGTTTCTTTATTCATTAACCAATGAAAGCAGCACATGGACAGAAAGACCTCCCACACCATTGCCTGATATGTTTGTTTCTGTCGGATAATATGCAATGGTTTCAGATTTATATTATATATACTAATATTTATATTATATATATATAACACTGATATAAGTTAAATAAAATATATAAAGATATAAATATATACATATATTTAATAAAAGTAATATATTTTATTATAAATAGTTCTCCTGAGAAGGATCTTTCCACTTTTAAAACATGAATACATCAAAGAACTCAACAATCTACAATTTACCACTTCTATTAACAAACATTAAGCTAAAACATTAATATTTTATTTATTGAAATCAATAAGTATAACTTTATAAATAATAACAATAATTATATATATCCCATTGTTTAAATTTATTTTCATGTTTTATATATGTAATGACTAACATTGTTCAGTATTTCCTAAAGGTTATATATATGGGTATGGATGTATTAGATAGTTCTCATGAATTTTGTTCATCTATAATTTTACACATAAAAATTCATGTAATTTTGTATGGAGAAAATACAGTTAGAAGGCTACTTTAAATATTAATGTTTTTAAGGAAAGTAGTTATATAAATGCAAATTTAGGAAATAACAGAGAATAATAGGTAAACAGGATATCATACTCATTTAAAAGAATATATAAACATGAGTTGTTGATTACCTAATACATAGAGTTGTATTTGTGTAAATTATTGAAGACTTGTTCTGACCTCAGAAAGGTTATTTTCAAATGCATTAAATTAAATACCCCATGCTTTAGTTTTCTTCCTTCATAAAGCTCCACGGCAAATATCACACAAGTCAAGCAAGTGCTGTCAAACCCGCTGATATTTTTGTTTGAGACAGCTTTTGTTGTTGTTTTTGAGGCAGGGTTTCCCTGTAGCTTTGGAGCCTGTCCTGTAGCTCTCTCTGTAGGCCAGGCTTGGACAGTAATAGTACTGAGTGAAGTAAAGTCGCAAAGAAATGATAATTGCAGGAGATACTGTGTAAAGTTATATAAAGTTCTGTATATGCGGGGGTAGTGATAGAAGAGAAAAACACAGACCACAGAGGTCTGCATAAAAATGTGCAGATTTAACTTTGTGATAAGAATGTTAACTTTGGAGAACAACAGTAATTCTACTAGTAAGCAAATATTTCTTTATAATTAAAAATAATTATGTTTCCCTGACACACAATGATGAATCCTGTGATTGTGTAGTGGCTATGAGAGCATCTACTTTTGAGTTTCAGTTAAATATAATGTTTGAAGGAAGAGTGTGTATACCCTAAAGATTATTCGTTGTTCTGACATGTTATCCAGTGAAAAATATACTTTATTAATATATGTATATGTGTGTGTACAAAAACACATAATACATGTATGTGTATATATATGCAGCTGTATATATATGCAGCTTTTCTTGCATATGTGTCCATGTGTAGTTTGTATGTATGTGTAGTGTGTGTTTGTGTGTGCATGGGATTTGAGCGTGTGTGCATGAGAGTACTATCTGAATGTCTACTGAAGCAAAGTATAGAAAGCCCACCTCTCTGTACCTATTTATGAAATTCAGTCTCTTCTGTCTAGTTCTCACTGGAGAAAGGTTCAACAAGCTAAAATTGAAGCAGAACTAGAAAAGTACATGTGTAGGTCACGGTCACAGAGTCTGTGAACTGCTATTAAATGAACAACCGCAGAAGATGTATGGCCACGTCTCACAAAAACTCTTTAGAAATGAAACACCAATAATTGGATATTTATTTTTTATATACAGCAGGTGGTTATTTTAATGTTAATGCTGGAGAAGGATTCAAATGTTCTCTAAAGGTAATTATTTGACTTACACCCATTTTGTTATGACCCTACTGCATGAAGAATTGTGACATTCTTACTGACAAAAGCTTAACAATTTCATCGAAAAGCCTGTGAAATCAGCAGATAAAATGCATTCTGTGTCCACTGCTGTCAGTCTTCCCTTTCGGGACGGCAGCTGATGACAGCACAGATTGAAAACGTGCAGACTTCCTCATCGCCTGATATACAGGCTAGAAGATCACGCAGAAGGAAGCAGAACGGGACACAAACATCTGAATTCAACACCACTTACCTGATGGCAGAGAACCTGAGAGAAGGAAGTACAAGCCTGTTACAGTATTGTGTAACCAGGTCAGAGAATCATGCCAAAAGGCTGTCAAATCGCATCGAGTAAAGAACTTCAAAGGTGTGAGTAGTGTTGTGCCCAGATTATGACCCCCAGAGAAAGACCACCAGAGAGGCACAGACTGTAATAAACAAGGTTTAATCAGCATGATACAAACATGATTGGAACCCATCTTTGACCCCACTACTGTGAGGTAGAGAGGAGTTGTACCTCCTCTGTGGGGTAAGCTTTTAAAGGCATAACTACAAAGAGACTGAAGCTGCTTTGGCACAGGTGCAAAGACTTCTGCTCCCTTCCGTTCTGCTAAGTCAGCTTTTTCCTTGTTCTTTGAGCAAGGCCACTGTTCCTGAGTTAGGCCATCTTTATCAGCCTGTACCAGGTGGCTGGCTGGGCTGAGCTAAGTGACCTTGTGCTTGGAATCTCCAGGTGAGAGAGGGGAAGGGCACTATCTTCCTGGGGAAACATTTTGCTAGGAAATTTCTTCTCATGCCTTTGAGAATACAGGGTGAGAGTTCTACAAGTAGGATTAAATTTCTATTACACATAGGTAAGCTAAGTATCATTTCATTTTAAAATTGACTAAAATAGTAACTGACCAAAGAACGCCTTATAGAAATAAATTATCCCAAGTATTTGAATACAGGGATGAATTACATGGTCTTTTCATTAATATACAAAGACCAAAATGCACTCTTCATTTGTATTAAATGATTGCTTCTTGGTTTTTGATTGAAGGTTTGCAATAAAATAGTGTCAACTGAGGAAGATTCAGAGGCACTCATTTGTTTTTTCTGTATTCCATAGGTAGAATAAACAGATAGGGAGCAGAAGAATAACACTTGCCTTTTGCTTCTTCAGGCCCTGTTTGACACAATATAAAGTGCAAGCAAAGTGATAGAACTGAAAATTAGAAATCAAAAAACCTGGCTGGGCGGTGGTGGTGCACGCCTTTAATCCCAGCACTCGGGAGGCAGAGGCAGGCAGACCTCTGTGAGTTTGAGGCCAGCTTGGTCTACAAGAGCCAGTTCCAGGACAGGCTCCAAAGCTACAGAGAAACCTTGTCTCGAGAAACAAAACAAAAAACAAATATTAAATTTGGGTTGCCTTTCTTTCTTCCTTCCTTCCTTCCTTCCTTCCTTTCTTCCTTTCCATTTTTCTTCATTCCTTTTTCCTTCCATCCCTTTCCTTCTTCCCTGGTCCCTTTCTTCCTTCCTTCTTACCTTCCTCCCTTCCTTCCTTCATTACTTTCTTCCTTCCTTTTTTGTCATTTCTTCTTTTTTGAGTCACAGAAAGCAAATTGCTACTGAGATTGATAACAGTTGTAGAATAGGATATGTGTTTTCCCTCTTTTACAATCAAATCACCAAACTCTGTAGTGATTTTGTATGTGCATATATACATATTTTACTGTAAAACTCATGCTCAATTTGAATTTTTATTAGTTAAAATTATTTTCTTCTCATTTTAATACTCAGGAAAACCACATGCTTATATAACTCTTCTAATACATATGTTTAAATTCCCTAGGTGTCAATATAAGACAAATTTTTAAGAGTTTTTATCACTCCTTATATCTGCTTCTCATCATTTTAGTACAGTAAATGATGTATTAGCAATTATTTAAAGAAATGGCTTATATTTCATCTTACATATTAGATACACAAATATTAATGATAATAGTTTTGTGCCATTGAAAAATTATTGATAATTTAAAAACTTCTCTCTGAAAGCTTACCAGTACTCCTTTAAAAATATTTTAGGTACATATTAACATAATATTTTTATAGAAAATTAAGGCAATTCAGATAGAATGTCAACCCCTGTTTTGACTTCAGATATATTGAAGGTGATAATCTTCTGATAAGGCATTTGAGGCATAGGGTGTTCCTAATGCAATAAAAAGTGTAGCCTGGTATGCACTTTAGATTTCAAGGACATTATTGTGCATGAATCAAATGACTTTTCAAGACTAGTCCAGGAAAAAAAAAAAAAAAAAATTATTTTCTAAAGTGAAAAGTGTATCAAAATACAAAAGACTGATGTTTTTATAGAACCAGTTTCTCAGTTCTAGATGCAATGCCAGTTTTACAAAATGCAATTCTGGAACAGTGTGGCTTTGTAATGAATGAACAGATACAGTGAATTCCTGCTTAAAGCCTGTGAAAAGAGAGAAGTGGTCAGTGGACTCAAAGGAAACCTGGAATTATCTACAGAGGCAAAGGTAGGTAAACAGACAAAAAACAAAGAAAGTCAGAGCTCTATATGAAAATTGGATCAAACATTCCAGATTAATAAGCTGCAAAAATAAACTTTTCAAAGCTGATGGTCACAGCAACACATAAAGCCTTCAGCAATTAGATCTGAAGTAGCAATAGCCCATAGTCAAATCATGGCTCAGATGGTCAGATGATGGCATCTCAGAAAGTCAGAGGATATCTCAGATGGTTGAATGGTGGTTCAGATGGTCAGATGAAGGCTCAGACGGTTTGAAAATGGTCCTGGTTATCAGATGATGGCTCAAGATAGTCAGATAAGGGCTCAGATATTCAGAAGAATGCTTAGTTAGATGGTCAAATGATGGTCCCAGTGATCAGATGATGTCTCAGGTGGTCAGACAATATCTTAGATGGCCAGATGATGGCTCAGATGGTCAGATGAAGGTTCAGATGTTTAGATGATGCTCAGATGGTCAGATGATGCTTATATGGTCAGATGATGCTCAGATGGTCAGATGATGGCTCAGATGGTCAGATGATATCTCAGAAGGTCAGATGATATTTCAGATGGTCAAATGGTGGTTCAGATGGTCAGATGATGGCTCAGATGGTCAGATGAAGGTTCAGATGTTTAGATGATGCTCAGATGGTCAGATGATGCTCAGATGGTCAGATGATGGCTCAGATGGTCAGATGATATCTCAGAAGGTCAGATGATATTTCAGATGGTCAAATGGTGGTTCAGATGGTCAGATGGTTCTTATATTGTTTGATGATGCTCAGATGGTCAGATGATGGCTCAGATGGTCAGATAATATCTTAGATGGCCAGATGATGGCTCAGATGGTCAGATGAAGGTTCAGATGTTTAGATGATGCTCAGATGGTCAGATGATGCTCAGATGGTCAGATGATGGCTCAGATGGTCAGATGATATCTCAGAAGGTCAGATGATATTTCAGATGGTCAAATGGTGGTTCAGATGGTCAGTTGGTTCTTATATTGTTTGATGATGCTCAGATGGTCAGATGATGCTTATATGGTCCAATGAAGCTCAGATGATCAGATGATGGCTCAGATGGTCAGATGATATCTCAGCAGTGTTGTAAATGGGGGTGAGGCAGGGGTTATATTCCCAGAACCCAGCACCCAGCACCCAGCCGCCGGCCCGCTCAGCCTCTGGTTGCTTGTTTATGCCCGAAATAACCACATGAGAACTGTATTCATTTAAACTCTGCCTGGCCCATTATCTCTAGCCTTTTCTTGGCTAGCTCTCACATCTAAAACTAACCCATTATAAAAGTCTGTGTGTCACCACGAGGTGGTGATCTTACCGGGGATCATTTGGCATGTCTGACCGTGGAGGCTTCATGGCGGGGCTCATGGCAACTGTCCCTGACCCAGTCTTCTTCCCAGTGTACTCTTCTCTTTTCCCCGCCTATCTAAGTCCTGCCCTATCAAATGGCCCAGGCAGCTTCTTTATTTAACCAATCAAAGTACAGAAATAAAGATGGACCCTCCTACACAGAAGGTCAGATGATATCTCAGATGGTCGAATGGTCAGATGGTTCTTATATGGTCAGATGATGCTCAGATAGTCAGATGATGGCTCAAATGGTCAGACGATATCTCAGACAGTCAGCTGATGGCTCAGAGTGTCAGATAATGGTCCTAGTTATCAGATGATGGCTCAGACAGTCAGATCAAGGTTCAGATCTTCAGATGATGCTCAGAAAGATGGTCAGATAATGCTCAGATGGTCAGATGATGGCTCATATGATAAGGTAATGACTTAGATGGCCAGATCATGGTGCAGATGGTCATATGATGACTCAGCTACAGACAGCTTACCACTCAACACAAACATCATCTATTTCCTTTTTTAGAAGTTATGCTGGAACAGACAGAATATATGCTGTGGGTTATATATAAAGAACTTTTGGGAGAAATTCTTGTTAGGTACCTGTCTTGTGATTTCTGCAATGAAGAACGTGGCATCAGCCAAAACTACAGGAGAAGCAAGGCCCAGCCCCTCTGCTCAGTAAAAGACTCTTCCAACATAGTTACCTGCTACTCTGCTAGAAGGTACTTTGTATTGCAGATGTGAATGGATTATTTCCTCCAGCCCTACATACTGCAAAAAAATAAAATGGTGCAAAATGTATAATACATAGTCTTTCCAATGAAAGATGTTGAAAAGTGTCTAATTTATATGAATACATATTTAATAGATAGTTTCCTCTTTAATTTTCATTATTTATCTGTGTGTAAATGCCTTTTTATGAATGAACTTATGAGAATTTCCAGATCAGAAATGGGATTTATTGCAGTTATTCTTTTAAAAAGAGATTGGAAATCCATACTTTTCTTCAAGATAAAAAAAGTACTTACAACTCAGCTAGCATGACTTGTCCTGACAATCGCTTGCTAATATGTTTGAAATACTGAAATCTTGCCAAGATTCTGATGATTCAAACCTATACAGCAATCATTAAGAAGGGGAATTATGTAGAACAGATACTGTAATTGAGGAAATTATTTCTACACACCAAAAGAAGTAGTGGTGTGGGATATGTGTCTGTATTCTGTCAATCATGTTTTAAATAAATGCTGATTGGCCAGGTAGGAAGTATAGGCGGGTCAACCAGACAGGAAGTAGAGGCAGGGCGATGAGAACCTCCAGGAAGCAGGAAGCTTCCCAGGCATTCCTGCACAGATCTCCGAAGAAGCAGCATGTGTCCCTGTCCCAGTTGAGAAAAGGTACCGGCCATGTGCCTGGCATGGATGGGAACAATGGGTTAATATAACTTATGGGAGCTAGTAAGAAGTCTGAGATAATGGGCCAATCAGTTAATAACCTAATGTAGACTCTCTGTGTGATTTTCTTTGGGGCTTGCGGGCTGTGGGGTACTGGGCGGGACAGAAACCCCAACGAGCAGGCCCTCATGTTACAGAGTAGCTAAATTGTATTTCGCATGTTGGGTCACACCCTTCATTCTGATACTTGGTTAAGATTTTCATTTCTCTGAAGCTGCTCCTAATGCAGGAGGGCCAGTGTGCAGGGTGATCCTGTATGAAGGGTGGAAAACATTAGCTTGCAGTGGGTCACATTACCAAACTGAGAGACTCTAGCTGAAGTGGCCAAAGCTTCAGGATGGTACATAACAAAGGAGCCTCCTTCCTGGGCACATTTCTTGTCAACAAGACATGGTTTATATCACTGTTGATCTCCAGGATTCACTTTCAGTTCTAGAATATCTCTGCTCATCATTGCGCAGGCTCCTTCTGCCATTAGGACTTTTTCACTCTATTCTAACTAGTTTTTCTAGAAGAAAGCGGATGTGTCTTAATGCTAAGTACCTCAGTCTTGGTCTATTCATTCATTGTCCTTCCTGAGCACCTACCCTGGATCCTTCAACTCTGAAATCCTCATCAAAACTCTCCTCACTGGCAGCTTTACTAAAGTACTCTCATTACTTCTTTTTGAAAAATTCAAGAAAAAAAAAAGAAAATAGCACCGAGTATTCATAATGAATGTTCTATTTGTCTGCACTAACAGCATGAATCCATGCTTATCTTTAAAATCAAACTTTCAAAATTGGGATAATATCACAAAGAGCAAAACGCTTCTTATGAGCATTCTATCATTTTATAAATGGAATATTTTGTATTTCTTTCTTTGAAGGAAAAATTCTACATATACCCAATTACCAAAAGCACACAAAACACTTAGTGGGCAGTGAAGGGGAGGGTCTCTGCCACACCCTTTGGGCTTGTCTTTCCAATCCAGCTAGATTTCCAGCCAGACTTTAGCCTTCATTGGTGAACATCATTTATTTTGTTAAAGGTCCATTTTACTATTTATTCTGAGTATGTGTATGTGCACATGCATGCATGTATCTGGAGAAATCATAGGAGGACATAAGATCCCCCTGAGCTGGAGTTACAGTGTGTTATGAGTTTCCTAATGTGTATGTTAGGACACCAAACTGGGATTCTCTCAAAAGGAGGTAGCCACTGAGTTCTCTTTTCCAGTGCCCATTACTGTCCTGTCGGTTGTTTTTCTAGTCAAAGAATCCTTAAATTCCTGATGCACAGTGCTTTAAGTTTAAAAATATGATCGAGTGTTAAATAATGAATCTATGAATAATCTGGTGTTGAAATGGGTATGATACTAAAACATCTTAAAATAAATATAACTTTAAAAGAATAATGATTTGGCAATGCTATTTTATACATAGAGGAGGAAATTTTCTTTTTCATCACTATGTCTTTCATTTCTTTCCCAGATTCATTCCCCTTCCCTCCCCTGCTCTCTCTCTCTCAAACACACACACACACACAGTTGTATGACTAAAGAAGTCCATCATGAAAGATTATAGACTTCAAGTTACTCTTTATAGAACAAAAGAGTGTAGTCATGAAATTGAAGGACCCCAGACCTGGGTGCCTTCGACCCACTGTCAATATGCAAGACACCATGCCAGCTGGATGCAAAATGCAAGAGGGTTTATTTCTCAGACCTGAGAATGCTACAGCATTCGAAAAGCTGAGCATGCCCCTTCCAGCCTAGAGCCATTATTTATATTCTACAAAAGCAGATATATGATTTATTTATTTATTTATTTATTTATTTATTTATTTATTTATTTATTGGTTTTTCGAGACAGGGTTTCTCTGTGGCTTTGGAGCATGTCCTGGAACTAGCTCTTGTAGACCAGGCTGGCCTTGAACTCACAGAGATCCGCCTGCCTCTGCCTCCCGAGTGCTGGGATTAAAGGCATGCGCCACCACTGCCCGGCCAGATATATGATTATACAGTTTCTATTAGCTACTTTAATTGAGGCAAGGGAAAAGTTCAGTCACGTCAGCTTTGTCCTTGTCTAGAGACATCTGGTGTTCTCTATTCATCCTTTATCTCTTTGTTAGCTAAGCCCGACCTTCAGACTATAGGCTTACTGTTTCCGTGGGTCCGAGTGGCCTTGTCTTCAGATACCAAGCCACCTGGCATCCTGATTACGCTAGCCGGGAATCTTGGCCAATGTCCCTATTTTGGGCTTGGGTGAAGGGGGGGGTCATGGCATTACCGCTGCTGTTAACCTATTTCAAAATTATGATTATTGAAATGAAGCAATTTATTTTAGAATACTTTTCACTCTCTTGTGACTAGATTATGAAACTTGTTAATAATATTTTTTCACTGGATTTTTTATCTTTTAATTGTTAAGAAAATTGTGATAACAAGATAAATAATGCTGACAAAAGTGATGGGGTTGGTATATTTTCCCTCAGTACTCAGAAAATAAATATAATCCAAAACACAGAGAGTCTGCTCACTGGACAGGAGAGGGACACCATCCTATTACTGAAAAGACTTGGTGAGAAAGCTATTCGTAAGGATTTAAGCATATACACACTGACAAATCCAAGTTGAACATCAGAAAATAAATCTAAAATCTGGTATTTTCATGTATAAACATGAAGGAATGTCTTTGGTCTCTTGCAGGACAAGCACAGTGCATTGTTTTTTTCTGGTGTTCTCTGACTCACCAACTGCAAAATTGAGAGAAAATCTATGTATCTCTTTTTACACAATAGAAATCAGAAACCTTCAGACAATACTACAAAACCTTACCTATTGTACAGTTTTACATATATGGAATTACATATTATGTATTGGACATTTCTATATATACTTACTATATATTATATGTAATATGGATTTCAATATAGAGAGATAAGATGTGTATAAATAGGACAGGCAACTGTACTTTATAGTTGTAGACAGGCCATTGTCTTGCCTTTTCCATTTTTTGTTGTCTGTGTTGTTTTGCAGTGCTATCTACAACAATCATGCTATGTAGCAATTTTCTTTGAACTGAAACATTCCCTCCTAGAGGGCATCCTGGGAGTCTAAGGAAGTAAACAAAGTAGCAAGCAGCAAAAATTCACCAGTCCTTCCCTTAGATGAAAAAACAAAGACCAAATGGGAAAACAAACAAACCAAAACCTCCCACTACCTGAACAGCTTAAACCATAGTGTGACTCGGTGGTTCTCAGTCTTCCTATTGCCACAATTATTTAATAAAGTTCATCATGTTGTAGCACCACCCCCCCCACCATTAATTTTTTTATTGCTACTTTATAACTAAAATTTTGTTCCTGTTATAAATAGAATGCAAATATCTGTGTTTTCTGATGACCTATGGTGACCCCTGCTTAAGTGCTCTTCCACCTCCAAAGAGATCCTGATTCACAGGTTGAGAACTGCTACTCTAGTTGGATGGACTGCCTACTAGGACTGCAATTGACAGGGTTGTTTCTGTACATGGGATAAAAATGTTTGTGTCACATCCTTGCCCCCAGCAAAAAAATAAAAATAAAAAACTCTTCATTACTGTGTTGTTGTTAGATTTTTACTCTTTTACTCTTAACTCTTTTTGACTCTTTAAGGTTTGGGGGAGGATCTGACAACCAACTCCCAAATAAATCATACGCACACACACTGAAGACTTATTACTGCTTATGAATGAATGCCCAGCCTTAGTTTGACTTGTTTCTTGCCATTTCTTTTTATTTAAGTTAATCCGTGTACCTTTTGCATCTGGGCTTTTATCATTCTTAGTTTCACTCTTACTCCATGAGTGGCTGTGTGGCTGGCTGTGTGGCTTGGGTGGCTGGCTGTGTGGCTGTGACACTGATGTATAGCTAGCTGTGTGACTGGGTGACTGTCCCCTAGTGTCCTCCTCTCCTTGTTCTCTTGCTCCTCCCACTTTTTACAGATTTCTCCTTTTGTTTATTCTCTCTGCCTGCCAGGCCTGTCTATCATTTCTCCTGCCTCGTTATTGGCCATTCAGGTCTTTCTATGACTATCAGGTGTTTTAAGCAGGCAAAGAATCACAGCTTCACAGAGTTAAACAAATGCAGCATAAAGAAAACAACACATTTTACATTGTTAAATTAATGTCCCAGAGCATAAACAAATGCAACACTCCTTAAAACAATATTTTACAACAGTATTGTCAAGAGTATATGCCTTGTTGGAGCCTGTTATCCTCTAAAGCTGTGGAGAGGTTGGAGTTGTTTGTAACCAGAGCTGATCACCTAACCTTCCTACTCTGCTGGCTCTGACACAAGCACAATGGGGTAGTGCAATAAAGAGAGAAAGATGTTATCTTCAGCTTCTAACTGGTCATGTGCTATCATGGATGATGTTGAGTCGAGAGTGAAACGGGGCATTTCTTGTCTGAGAGTTTTAATTGTATCGTGGTATTCTTCCCTCGGCTTGGTGGAGATGGTATGATTTTACTAAGGATGTATTGTGCTTTACTTCATCTCTTGATGCCTTTTGGATGCTGACTTCTACAAACCCATGGCTGGCTGTGAGATACGTAGCAGACCAGGAGGCATGCCACTGCGGCTCAGCACCTCCTTTCTCCCAGCCTCATTGCTCCATGTAGAGATCCAGGGGGTTTACTTATACTTTCTTGATTCTTTCTTGCTTGTTAAAATGTGACATTGTAAAGAGAGGTCAGAACACAATAAGTCAGTTATTATACAAGTTATTTTTATCATGCATTTGGAAAATAAAGAAGTTCTCGAATAGATTTCTTAATAAAATTTCCATTTATATTAGTCTACTGTTGGGCACGTGGTTCTGTGTGCTACTGTTGATGCAACATGCTATTGGTAACTCTTAGTCGTGCTTTACAAATTGATGTACAAATATTTTTGCACATAAAACATATGGTCATGAAACATTTCCCCATATTCATAAAAGAATGGCTATGTACTGAAATAAATAATTCTGCCTTCAATATACAGAACCTGCTGTTTAAGTATCTTGTTTGACTTCCTAAAATGTGTGTTTGTAAGTCCCTGGATTTAGTTTTGTGTTTTTCATAAGGCTTTCCATTCCAATAAGAACAGCTGGTGAAATCCGCAGCACTATCCTAAATTTCAATTAGAAGTCATTGGTGTAATGCTATTTTCAGGATCATTTACTGGGCTCTGAAATGAACTTCTGTTTGGTAGAAATGCCTTCTTACTTTGCTGCTATTAACTTAATAAAAGAGACTCCTCTTAGCTCTAATGAGTGGGCTGGCATGGGTAGAGGACTTCTTTACTAAACTGAGGTGGTCCCCACAACTTTTTAAAGCATTCATTGTGGTGTTAATATCAGTTAAAGTTCAGGCATGCTTGTTTTATATTTACAATTTTTGTGATTTATAGTATTTGTAATGAGGCATTCGGTTTATTTTATTTTGGTTTAAGAATGGTTTCATTGAGATTTATAGGAGACTTCAGTCATAACACACACTAACCAAGGTCAACTCAAATAATCTCATCAATTTGCAGATGAAGTCACTAGAGAATGTAATACTTAGAAAACACAGAAGATATGTGGAAAGTGACAGTGCTCCTGGGGTGCAGACAATACACTAGAAACACAGCTTATAACTCTAGTGGAGATTCCATTTTTAACTAGTGTAGTACTCCTCTTTTGGAACTTTGAAGTGGCACAAGTAACCTTAGAGTTGGGGTGGGTTAACTCTTTAGCAAATTACTTGTCTTGAAAGCACACATTTTAAAACAAAACTGAATATATATGTGCACTGAATACAAGTGTACACAATGCATAAACATTATAAACAAACTATTCATATATAAATGTGTGTTTATGATATATATATGTGTGTATATATGTATATACATAAACCTTATTGAAAAAGAAATGTGTATAAATAAACTGAATCACACTTGTAAGAAAAATGTGCCATCATACACACACACACACACACACATCACCCAACAAACGGACACAGTTAGGCTCATGTGAAGGCCATTCCATTCAGGTATTCAGAGGAACAGATTAGTGACACTCCTGCCAAATGAAATCCCTCTTCCTTGATTCTGTTCCCAAAGACCCATTCCACAGTCCAGATGATGTGGAATTACTATTCCATATGCTGTGAATACCATTGGATAATAAGGAAGCTTCTTGGACTTATTGCAGTGCAGAATAGGGCAAGGTAGGAATTCCAAGCAGATAGAGGAGGAGAGAATAGGCAGAGTCAAAGAGAATTCATGTAGCACTGCAGGAGACAGATGCCAGACAAAAGACCGAACCATACTGATGGACCATAACCATGTAGAGATACATAGATTAATAGAAATTGGTTAATTTAAGATATAAGAGTTATCCAGAAATATGCCTAAGCTATTGGCCAGGCAGTGTTGTAATTAATGATTTCTGTGTGATTATTTTGGGCCTGGGTAGCTGGGAAATGAACAAGCAGCCTCTACCAATACCCAGACTCTCCTACTTTATCTCCTGCCTGAGGATAGGCCCTGCCTCCAATTCTTGAGAACTTACACAGCTCAAATACAGGCCACACCATTAAGAAACATCGGTGTAGGCATACCAATCAGAAGAGCAGGCTACAACAGAACAGGTGCGGGCCACATTGGTCAGAAGAGCAGATACACCCGTACTAGATTAAAGGCCAAGCTAGCTTCAAGAACAGTCCCAAAATTGGACAAAGGTTCTATAGTAAGTCAGAGGTCACAGATGGCTGGAATCCAGGCCACAAATCCCAGAAGACCAAAGAGGAATTAGAAACCAAGAAACAAAGCACTCATCCAACAAATAAAAGCTCAGAAATCAACAACTGGACCTATAATGATGCAAAACCCAGATGCCCAAACACCAATGTAAAAATAGAATCAACAGCAATCAGGGCAATAAGGTACCACCAGAGCCCCATTCCCATCCTAGCTCATCAGTTACCTACTTTTCAGCAAGAGTCATCTTCAGGGTGTGGTTAGCTATTTCTTTTTTGTCATTCTGAGTGGATAGGGTGAACATGATGGAGCAGGTCATTCAGGACTAAATTCATCCTTGTATTGTGGTTTTCATTTCTTCCTTTCTTTCTCCTTTTCTTTCTTCTCCTTCTTTTCCTTGTCCTCTTTCTTTTTCTCCTTCTTCTCCTTTTTTTTCTTTGTCCTCTTTGTAATCCCTCCACCTTTTAGCATTGCCACTGCATCAGAGTATGAAATATCTTCCAGAATCTCCACTGGCTACGTCAGGGATCTAAACTGACATGTGTTATAACTTTGCCACTCTACTTGTAACAGTTTAATGAATGGATTACAGAGTCTTCTATTTTGTTTGGAATTGGCTCACACCTTCAAATGCTGTAATTAACGTCATTTTAAAAAACTTGAATAAAATATTGAAAAGATATGTTACAGTCTTAAAAGAGATAATGAAAACAAAATCCCTTCAAAAATTTAGTAAAATAAAAAATGGGGAAATCAATAAATTCCCTAAAAATGTCAAAAATATCAGTGAAATAACTATTCAAGCCATGAATATAGAACAGCAAATACAAAAAAAGTCATCACTAAAATACAAGAGATGGAAGGGAGACTCTCAGGCACTGAAGATAGCATAGAAAAATAGATTCAAAGAAAGTTTTAAATCTAAATAAACACCTATCACAAAAATTAAAGAAATCGTAGACACAAGGAAAAAAACAAACCCAAGAATAGTCGAGATAGAAAGGGAAAAAGAAGTCACTCCTCAAAAGTCGAGAAAATATATTTAACAAAATCATAGAAGAAAATTTTACTCACCTAAAGAAAGGCATGCCTATAAATATACAAGAAATTTATAAAACATCAAATAGATTGGATCAGAAAAGAAACTCTCCACATCACATACAATCAAACACTAAACATACAGAACAAAGAAAGAATACTATAAGTTGCAAAGAGAAAAGGCCAAACAACATACATAGGGGGACCTATTACTATGACAGGTGACTTTTCAACAGAGACACTCGAAACCAGAAAGTTCTGCCCCAAATGCAGGGGCACCAACATTTGCAAAATAAAAAATATTATATTTTAGATCACACATTGAACCTCACCCAGTAATAGTGGGAAACTTCGATACTCCACTCTTACCAGAGAATAGGTCATCCATATTATATACTAGGTCACAAAACAAGTCTCAACAGATATCAAAAATTCAATTAACCCCTTATATTCTATCAGATTATCATAGGTTAAAGCTGGATTTCAATAAGAAGAGAAACAACAGAAACCCTACTAATGCAGGGAAACTGAATAACTCTATACTGAAAAGCCACTGGGCCAAAGCAGGAATAAAGGATTGAAATAAAAACTTCCTAGAATTCAAAGAAAACGAATGAATATCTTAACCATACTTATGAGAGCAATGAAAGCTGTGATAGGAGAAAAGTTTATAGCACTGTCTTCATAAATTATAGAGATCCCATACCATCAACTTAACAGCAAACCTGAAGCTCTAGAACAAAAGGAAGAAAACACACACAAGAGGAAGAGACAGAAGGAAATGATCAGACTTAAGACAAAATCAGTAAAGTAAAAACAAAGAAAACAATACAAAGAATCAATGAAACAAATAGTTGGCACAGAAGACAACTTTCTGAATAGAGCACAAATAGTATAAGCATGAAAATCAACAAATAATAAATGGGACCTCACAGAACTGAAACACTTTTGTAAGGTAAAGGACACTTTCCATAGGACAAAATGACAGCCAAAAGAATGAGAAAAGCTTCTGTAAAATTTACATCTGACAAATAGCTAATATCCAAAATATATAAGGAACTTAGGTAACCTTGTCAAGATAGGGTAAGATTTTTTTTTTTAAACTTTCCTGCCTCTTAAAATGATCTGTCAGTTACTCTAGGCCTCAGCCAAAGTTAGTTGCCCAAACATTGCAAATGAGACTTTGGGTGATTTCCCAGGGAGATTGGCTATCTCTGTTATTTCTTGCACCTTTTGGAAGTTGCTTGATTGTACTTCCTGTTTACTTAAGTAATATTATTTCTCTTTTCAGGTCTTTGGTGGTGTTGAAGACCAATTAGTCTTAGTTACTTTCTTCTTATGGCTTAACTGAAGCATTTTTGTTTTGTTTTGTTTTTTCGAGACAGGGTTTCTCTGTAGCTTTGGAGCCTGTCCTGGAACTAGCTCTTGTAGACCAGGCTGGCCTCGAACTCACAGAGATCCACCTGTCTCTGCCTCCCGAGTGCTGGGATTAAAGGCGTGTGTCACCACTGCCCGGCTCTAACTGAACCATTTTTAAAACAAGAGTTAGACTATTATGGATAGAATAAATATTGAAACATTTAGCATATGTTTTTTAATGCTGCTTGCAATTCTAATTTTTATATATGTTTTTGCCTCTTCTTTTACCGGGATAATATTTGTTCTTATTGTATATAGTTTTATACTAGGCTTACAACAACTCTCTTATCTAGAATAAAAGGAGGAGGTGCTGTGGGAATTTCTTTAACCAATAAGGTTTAAGATACTGGTCTACTTTGGGCATGGTCTCATGTACTATAAATGTAGATGAAAATTGTGTATGGAACTCTTGACTGCTGGATTTAGTTCCAGTTCCTTGGACTGCAGAATGCTACTCTTTTTGTGAGCTTATCCCCAGATAACTAAACCTTTGTTATACTCCATTTTAGGTTATTGTGGAACTTTTCTGTATGCCAACACTATAATCCAAAAATCCAGAGAAGCTCTGTAGCAAAGAGGGTTTAACAGAGGGAAATCAAAGGTCTTACGGGGAAGGGAAATTAGAAAAGACTTCAAAGGTAGACTGGCAGTTGGATGAAATGAAAACAAAAGGGATTAACCAGGTATGAATGGAGAAAATACTGAGAGAAATGCCAGGATTTGATGGGGATTTGAGGGACAAAGTGAAAACCTACACAATGGAAACTATATAATCTACCAGAATAACTTTAGCAAAAACGCCTAGTCATGGGAGTCATAGAGCCTGAATTGGCTCTCTTCTGTAACCAGGCAAGGTTTCAGGTTAGGACTAGAACAACAAACCAGCCATAAAACTTATGATCTACAGTTTGTTCTGCCTGTAAATTGTTTTGGGACATAACTTAGAATATTCATCAAAGAGATCAGCAAGACTTCATCTAGCAAGTGATGGAAGCAGATGCAAAGTCTCAAAGCTGAATGTTAGGTGGAGCTTCAGGAATTCTTTGGAGGAGGGAATGAGAATTAGAGGGACTACAGGAGTCAGGAACTCCATGAGAACAAGGCCAGCAGAATCTATTCACCTAGACTCATGAAGGCTGGTAGAGATTATTGAACCTGTAGGAGTATGACTTTGGTCATTCAAATATATGCTTAGGCTGAGTAACTTGGAGTTCTTGTGTGATATCTAACAGTGTGAGTGGTAGCAGTGGCTTACTCTGTTGTCTACTTAAAAGATCCTACTTTTCCTTGTGGGTTGCCTCATTCACCCTTGATGTAATAGTATGTACTTGGTCTTATTGTAAATTGTAATGTCATGTCTGATTGATGTTCCTGGGATTCCTACCCATCTCTAGGAGAAACAGAGAAGTCATAGATCTAGGAGAAAGGAGAGATTTGGGAGAAGAGTTTGGAATGAAGGGAGGGAGGGAAAACTGTGGTCAGGATGTAATATATGGAAGAAAAGTAAAAATAAAATAAAAATCCAAGCAGGCTTCCCAAAGACAAAGTATCAAACTAGTCAGAAGATGAAGTCAAGTGGAAAGAAACA
>JAQHUG010000028.1:3307662-3331744 GCA_028555095.1 Dicrostonyx torquatus | reverse complement strand
AGAACTTTAAGTCTTTGAAGCCAAATCCCTTTCTACATAAGTATGTGTTAAAGACTGGTTTGACTTGAATACAGTTTGTTATTATTAACTTCCTACAAAGCCATGCTCAGTTTCTTTTTGTGGGTAGTAAGAATTTGGAACACAGGCCCCCTTTCTTGTACCCACTGACAGCTCTCCAGTTTGTGAGTTTAATATTTGAAATACTATTTCATCATCTCTGTCAGTTGCAAAGTGACTTGAGCTTGACAGTTCTAATTCTGGAACCTATTTTTTTTTTAATTCAATTGATTAACTAATTTTGTAATTGGGGAACAGTGTTAGTCTAAGAAAGATATAAAACATAAATGCTCAAATCAATGGTATGTATATTGTAAAATGTTTAGAAAAGAAAAGAAAATGGGAACATGTGGGCTCCCAAGCCAGACAAGGGCCAGTAGAGAGTTGGCAGCTCTTAGAGCAAGGCAGGAGTATAACTTCTCTGTACCCAAATCTGGTCTGAGCCCATTCAACTCCATAGAAACAAAGGCCAAGTCATGTTAAAATTTTTTAAGATACTGTTTTCTCTTCAGAGAACTGAATCCTCAGAAATCATGTGACCAGTGGTCCTCTAGCCACCCCTGGAGCACTTTCTCCCACAGGTTTGTATTTAAATTGGCAGCTTGCTTGTCCACCCTCAATGGGGTCCACCTATGCAAATTAGGTGCATTCCCCTGTGTTTTTGTTGTTTCCCAAACCCCCAACCTCTATGACTCCAACTGTATAAGATATTCCTTTACTTCAGTAAAGTAAATGTCCTCCAACATAGTCTCCTGGGTAATTTCTGCCCTTTGTACTCATCCAAGTACATCCAAGTTCAATACCCTGTTTCCCCCCAGTTCCTCTGCATCCTGAGACCTCTGGTGTGCTGATGGGGCTGGGAACCCACAGAAAATTGTGTTAGGGAAAAAGATACGTAGATAATTGAGAATCTAAGTAAAGATGAAAGATCCATAAAGGCTGCCTCATCCAGTTACAATAAACTTTTACAGCTAATTGTAGAGAGAAATGAGAATATTGATCTTATGTAATAATGTTTAAATATGATGGTGAATAAAAATTCAATTTAAGTTATTTAATTAAGATAAAATTTAATAAAAATTAAATTTAAGTTATTTTCATTCAACTCAGGTAACATTAAGTATAACTATGATAAAAGTATAAGATATGACAATATTCAAATTATCTAGCCAGGGGCTTAATAACTAAGGTATTTATTTTGAAATGAATGTTTTTGTTATACTGCTTTGTTGACATGAAATATTTCTGAAGTTGTTCAATGAAGACATGTATTTTTAGATGCACAATTAATTATAATTGTATTACATCTTATAAGACAATAAACCCTTATTTGTAGGCAAAACAAATTAATAATTCTGACCAATCCTTTGAGTGAAAACTTCTTTCACTGAAATGTATTTCATGGACTTTTCTATTCATTACTGTTTCCTTTTGTTAGATTTTATGAAATATTATCTCTACTCCCATGAAGTTTGCTATGTAGGCTGTGCCAGCTTTATACTTGAAGTCATTCTCAGCCTTTGCCTCCTGAGTGGTGGCATTGCCATAATATGCATATTACTTTTATTCTAATAATAAATTTTAAATTTGTCAAGTGTTCTATTTTGAGATGATGTAAAACATACCATCTAAACAAAGAGAAATTTTCTTGCATTTTTTTGTTTTGTTTTTTTGGCACAAATACTAAAGATACATTCTCTGTGGACATTTCATCTAGGCATACAATATTTGGGGATTAAATTCATGTTTATATGACATAAATAATTATGTTATATTTCATTCAAATTCCTGATCCTACCAGCATAGTCTATTTTTAATGAGAATCAAAATTTTCAGTTGAGCAAATCGCTCAAGAATTATAAAAAAGAAAGTGATGTATACTGTGATTCAGGTTGTTTCTCTACTTTTAAAAATAAGGGTTATATAGATGGTAGGAAATCAGGTCTATAGCATCTTACAACTAGTGTGTGTGCATAAATAAACACACATTTTCGCAAGGATAATATTTCTCCATATAGAAATCGCTGTCCTTTCAGGGGTACACAGCAGGCTCTTTTAGTGTTGGCTCTGTTTTCACAGCCCTTGCTGGTCCAGTAAGTGGAGCATGCTGTTTGTAGAGGCCTATTCACTCCCAGGGAGGGGTGTTACCGGTTGATGTGTTTGAATCCTTTTCTGTATACAATCTAAACCCTGGAATTTGGTAGCTATTAGAGGACAACCTAAGGTAGATTATGCTTTCCCCAGTAAGCCTGCCAATTTCAGTCTCTTTGAGAGGATAAGAGATAAGACAGGGGCGAGAAGCAGGGGACATCATCAAAGAGGCGGACAGGGAGCCAGGGCAGAGAGGAAGAGGAGTGAGAAACAGAGATCGTGGGAAAGGGCACTTGTTATGCATCAGCCGCTTCTGGAGTGCTAAGTGTGATTTCAACCTCAAACCCTGTGTTGGATCAAGCACTCTTCCCACCACTCAGTTTCCCACTACTGATGACAGTCTTGTTGCACAGGTCTGCTCCTGCTAATGGAGGTTCGCATTTTTATAATATAAGGTCTGATTATAATAAGTGACCCTAAAGCCAGTATACCCAGAGATTGCTGGTAATTGTCTTAACCTGAATAATAGTAGTAAGACAGACCCACCCAATCATGTTTCTATACCCATCTCCGTTCAATTTTGTATCTTACTAACCAAATTGATTTACATTGTCAGGATTCACCAGAAGTCATCTGATATATTTCACTGTTGTGGTTGTGTTGTTTCGATTGTTTCCTTTCTTTTTGTATTTAAATATTAAAATACTTAAAGTTGTAGAAATATGGCATTTTTTTGTAAACAGAAAATATAATTAATATGGAGGGTATTTTGGGAAAATATGAAATTGATATTTTATTTTCCTAATGTGGTTGGGTAAAATAATTGAATGCAATTTTAATTTATTTGTGTTTTTTAAGAAAGGCCCCACTTGTCTTGAAATATCATTATATCAATGTTCTATCTATTTTTAAAATTAAATCACATTTGAAGAAACATTTAATTGCACAGCACACCATAGATTAGTTTGATTTTAGATAGGTAATGATCAACTGGATATTTTTTTTGACTGAACACACATACTAATATATCCAAGGAATGAATATTGATAACAAGAGTATACATGCATTTGAATTGTAGTTAAATACATTCTTACTTTTGGATTTGAGTGATTTTTTTTAACATTATTCTTTTTTCCATGGATGTATTTTGTCAGAAATTTTGATAACAATAACATAATTCTATGTATTCCCAATATAACAAAAAAATCAGAAGATTTTGTATCCTTTTTGTTTTTCAAAATCAGGTAAAACTCTTATATTGCACCTCCAGGCAAGTATCTTTCTTTCATTTTAAAGATTGCAACCGTAAAAAGAAAGTCACTTTCTTGTAATACAATAGTAATTCCCACTGTAAATATGGTTTTTATCACTTGCCATACAAAGGGCATTCACTGTTATCTTTCTGTATTTTATTCTCTACAACCATGGTCAACAAACTACTCTGAAATATAACTGAAAATATTCCCAGTTCCCTCTGGTCTTGAACTTGATACATTCCAACTTTATTTCCTGGTAAAATATCCTGACTATATATAAGGAATTCTTTCAAATACATCCTCCCATGAAGAAAAAGCCCGTATATTTCTAATTACTATTGCTAATTACATTGAGCATGGCATTGTTTTTCAAGGACTGCCTTTAGTGTACTGTGCCACCTTTGACACAAATCATCTGTGCACTGATTCTTACATAGAGTGTTCAATGCTCTGTTTGCTATGGCTTTTATCAGTAATATATGGCTATGATAAGTAGCTTTATCAGGAAGAAAAATTTGCTCACATCATTTTTTGGGGGGATTTTCCTGCCTGGTAAATACATTGCAACCTTTGTTTAAGAATTTCAAAATCTAATCAGATACTCTTTGTCATGACATTGACAATTTAGTTCAATTGGTGGAATGTTTACATTAATGCATTTTTTAGTTTTAATTTTAATTTTGAGTAATAACATTTCTTGCTTCTCCCCTCTTCTTCAAATTCATGGCCTTATTTTTACTAATTGTTATTGTATTCATATATATATATATATATATATATATATGCGCACAGTTGTATCCATATATATATGAATATACATATGTGTGTGCATGTGTGTGTGTGTGTGTGTGCGTGCGTGCGTGTGTGTGTGTGTGTGTGTGTGTGTGTGCATATATGACTGACTATTTGGCACCAGACAACCAGTTGGTGTGCTCCTTCAGGGAAAGACCATTTATTTTTTCTGGTCCAACATTTCCTTGATTGCCTACAGTTTATTCTAAGTTTGAGGCCCCCTGGGCTTTTTTGCAACCACTTTCGCATGCTCATCCTTTACATTTCACATTTAGGAATTATTGTTGGTTAGTCTTTATCCATGTATCTCGTGATACTAAGAGAACATGCATTGTTACATTTTTATGGTATTAATGTAAAAAACCAGCTGATTATTCCGCTTAAATTCATATAGGTTTCTGTAAGGCTCTTGCAATTTTGTACCAGTCATATTTTATAATTTTATTTGGTTTAGCTATATATCTTGCCTTAGCCCTTATTTTATAATCTTGTAGATGTATCAAGTTTTGTATGGAAATGATACAACTTACCAGTGATATATCAGTTAAGCATCAGAATTTTTACACGTATGTTAAAGGAAACTGATCTCTCATCTCTGGACAACTAGACCTGAATAATCACGCAGAAACTATATTAATTACAACAATGTTTGGCCAACGATTTAGACATATTCCTAGCTGGTTCTTACATCTCAAATTAACCCATTTCTTTAAGTCTGTGTATCGCCATGAGGCTGTGCCTTACCAGTAGGTTCTTGTGTCTGTCTCATATAGCAGCTACATGACATCTCCTTGGTTCCAACTACTCTTTCTTATATCTTTGTTCGTATTTCACACCTATTTTACTCTGCTAAGCTATTAACCAAACAACTTTATTCATTATCCAATAAAATTAATACATGTACCAAAGGACATCCCCCATCATCTCCCCTTTCCTGTCTCAATAAAATATTTTTTCTTTAACATAGTAATATTGCATATATAAAACATTTATCAAACAAGAATTATACTTACAATATTTAGCCCATTTACATTTGGCAAATTAAAGAAAATGCTCTATCATCTGTAGAGTGATGTGAGTCTAAAGTTTTATATCTAAAACTTTATCATAAATAAGGAAAACAATAATTATAACTATATGTCTTCAACTTTTCAAAGTCCCCAGAAGGATATAATATTACCTAAGTAAACAGGAAGTGTATTGTAAGCAACTTCCAAAACTTTAGAATTGATAGAGATATCTCACTGCCTGGAAAGTCACCCAAATTTCTTTTGTAACCATGAAACTTCCATTTTCAGCCTACAGGTCTGTAGTATTTAGCAGAGTTTTCCATGAAGCAGGAAAATTGAAAGCTGTTTTGCCTATATTGACAGCATTTTAGTCACTTTTTTTCTGTGTCCTGAACAATGTCTGGCAGACTCTTTCATGAAACAGAAACCCTGCAGGACCATCTCATCCTTTAGAAAGTTGAACAGTCACATTTCTGTGGATTCTGCATGTCCAGTTCATGGACATGTTAACCGAGCATTTCATCAAGCAGTTAAGGCAAGAGCAGATTATGTGCCAAATGGTCAGAAAACTCTATAAGGAGACTCTTTGATACTCGTAATCCTGTTGAAGTAATTGGTGCTGCCAGAAGCAGACATGTATCACTGGTGAGAAAAGCCTAAATTTTTAAATTTATATGATGTCATATGATGTAGGTCTTTGAAAGATTTGAAGAATACCTATGCATCTGATATATATCACTGTAAATCTAGAAAACCTAACTAACATGACTACTGTTCGACTGTTATAGACAGCTATTTATTAATCTGAATTTCTTAATTATACATTGTATTTTAAATGAGCTACACAAACAAAATACCTTAAAAAGAGCAGAAATACATATGCAGTGTAACAAAATCAGACATAAATTTGAATCAACAGATCAAGATCCATACCAATGCAAATGAACATATGCTTAGACTCAAATTGTGAAGTCAAGATTCCTTTAAAATATACATGTTGCTCTACCTTAGCAGTCTATGCAATAAAGTGTCTCTCTGTACATAGCTCTTTCACAGTCAACAGTTAAGTGATGTACATAACAATGACGCTGTGTTTTCTCCACATTTATATGGCTTCTTTTTTACTCTATTAATTTTTTAATTTATTTTATTATCTTTATCCTTTTATTCTGTCTTTCTATATATTATGTTTTATAACTGTCTATATTGTTTTTCTTTTCTCTCTCAAGTCTATGTGCATTTTCTAAACACACTGTGATCCATTCAGATGTTTGTTTTTGTCTAAGTCTATCTTTATTGCATATCTGTAATTTTTTTCTGACCAGGAACACCCCCCCTTTTGTTTTAATGCTAAGTGGGCATGGCTAGGACCAACTCTGTGGCCCTGACTGTTTGTTCTGCCCACTTAATACACCAGAGATACGTTTACAACCTTTGTGATCCATGCTCATCACTCCAACTCCAAGGACATAGCAGTTCTATGTGGCCACTCAGCAACTAGTAGCAAGTTGTGCACTAACCACATTTACATGCAGGACCACTTGAAAGAGCCAGAGGTAATTATGCCACCAGGATGAACCGGGAAGCTAGTTTTAACAGAGGTTGTGCAGTTTTTGCTGCTAACATAGAGTCAGGAAGCTTTCTCTTGAAGTCACACCTCTGCTCGCTGCCAGCAAGCAGAGTCCACCTAAGAAATTACTGCTAACAGGAAGCTGTGCTTAACATAATTATTTTGTGCCTAGAATTCCTTCCCAAGCTTTCTCAGGTAGAATGTGAATGTGTTCACTCCATGCTGGCACCATTTGTAAAAGAAGACTGCTCTTTCATTTCTGGCTGCCCAAACCTGAATAATCACACAAAACAAAACTATAATAATTACAGCACTGTTTGGCCAATGACTTAGGTATATTACTTGCTAGTTTTTACATCTTAAATTAACCTATTACTATTAATCTGTATACTGCCAAAAGACTAAGGCTTACCAGTAGTTTCAAGAGTCTGTTTTCTTCCGCAGCTACATGGCATCTCCTTGACTCCACATTCTCTCTGTCATGCTCTCTCTATCTTCATCATCTATCTACACATATATTTATGTGTGTATAATTTATATATATATATATATATATATATATATACACATATATATATGTATATATATTAAATCTGTTTGTATTTCCCAAATGGCTTTACCTTGCTAAGCCATTGGCCAAAACAGCTATATTCATTAGCCAATAAAAGCAACACATATACAAAAGGACATCCCACGTGACACTGGTAGTTTTTTTAGTATGAGCAGAAAGCATTTGGCTTAGTGGAAAATCCTTTATTTAAAAAAATATTGTTCTTTATGCAGTATTTTTGAACTGTGTTACTGGTGTATTTAAACTCATATTAGATTAATATAGTAATTTTTCTTTTGCTCTGCTATGCATATTTTATTTAAATTTTTATATTGTCTTAGTTGCAACATTTTAGTTTTAGATATTTTCCCAATAGCCTATAGTTTATTGCTATTTCATAAATATCATTTACTTGCATTATATAGGGCAGACAAATTTCTATTTTCTTCTTTGAACAATATTTTAAAACTTTGATAACATTTTTACCTTTATATTTTCTCTGCAGTTGCCTGTTTCTTATTTTAGATGTCTTTATATGTATAAAGTAAGGCATATGGTTTTGATTTGCACGTTGTTTTATTTCCAAGGGAATTTTTTTCAATCAGCATATTTTAGAAGCACCTACATATTTATATGTCTTATCCCTTATCTATGACATGTAAGAGTCTATTTTATTTCCCTTCTTATTGGAAAAGAAATTCTTGGCTATTTGCTTTTTTGTGAAACTACTGAAAAACTTATAGTACTTCTATTTGCTTGATTTTTTCACTTTTTGTTTTAAACACATTCCCCAACATAGTAAATTATAAATTGTTCTCTTTCAGACTTATATAATTTGAAATGTTTCTGTAGTTTATAAAGTATACTGAAAGTTTATATTGGATATCAGTCCTGCCTTTTTAATTGGCTTTTCTATAGTCATTGTGAGAGCAAATTATGGTTTACTTTGGTCTAGTCTCATTTTATTTCATTCTTCCTTTACTTTGTTTTCAATATGATATAATAGGTGTTGCTACTTTAAAATATTTATTTGGGTCTTAGTACTGTAAGCAGAGCCTGCTCGTTCATTTTCTGGTCACCCAGACTGGAATAATCTCACAGAAATTATATTAATTAAAACACTGTTTGACTGATGGCTCATGGATATTTCTATCTAACTCTTACAGCTTAAATTAAGCCATTTTTATTAATCTAGGTTGTGACCTACCAGTAAGGTTCTAGTGTCATTTTCTTTAGGTATCTATATGGCATCTGTCTGATTCTGCCTACTCTCGTTTTATATATTAAGCATTATAAATAGACTTATTAATCTTTAGTTAATATCATTTATCAACTGGTCTTCTAGGAGGCATGCTTCCTCAACTACTGCAAAGGATGCTCAAGTTACGGGAAGTCTATGGACAAGTATACATAGGATTATCTTAATTATCTTTATTAAGATAGAAAAAAAACAACTAGGGTTGGCATCATTAGCTACATAGGATATCATGGAGTCTATATGATTAGAAAATGCTAGCTGAGAACTATCATGCACACATTTATTGCCTTCTTCTGATATTCTATGTAAGTATTGGGATCAGTTCACTGAGTTTCCTGTGTTTATGGTTTCTGTACCATGATGTAACTTGAACTATTTGCCAGATTATATCATTTCTTCTCCAAGGATCTTGTCATAGTCAGTGTTCTATTACTATCAAGAGACACTGTGATTATAACAATTTTAAAAAGAAAAAAAACATTTAGTTGGGGCTTGTTCTTTGGGTCAGAGGTTTAGTCCATTGTCAGAATGGCAGGAAGCATAGATGCAATAGGAAGACATAGTACTGGAGAAGGAGCTGAAAAGTCTAAAAGTAGATTTGCCTGCCAAGAGAAGAGAAGGAGCCATTGGGACAAACTTGGGCTTGTAAAACCTCAAAGCCTACTCCCTGTGATATTTCTTCCAGCAAGCACACACTTGCTGAGGGATATATGTTCTTGTACACTGTAAAGATTTATCACTTGTATGGATTTAATAAAATGCTGATTGGCTATTAGCCAGGCCTAAAGTATAGGTGGGGCAACCAGACTAGGAGAATTCTGGGAAGAGGAAAGGCAGAGACACAGTCATCATCCAGACACAGAGGAAGCAAGATGAGAATGCCTTACTGAGAAAAGGTACTAAGCCACATGGCTAAAATAGAAAAGAATTATGGGTTATTTTATATTGTAAGAGCTAGTTAATAATAAGTCTGGAATAATAGACCAACCAAACAGTTTTTAACATAATACATTTCTATTGCTTCCTTGGGACTGAATGGCTGTGGGACTGGGCAAGACAGAAACTTCCAACGACAGACACTTACCCCAACAAGGCTACTCTTTTAAAAAGTGTAACTTTCAAAACATTTACATATATAAACCTATGGGGGAAATTCTTATTCCAACAACTACAGTTCTGTTGTCATAGTAATTTATCATAGAAATAAGGGAAAGCAAACAAAAAACTAAGAGTGTTTCTATTTTATTGTTTTCTGGCTAATTTTTGCATATTTTTTAAAAAATATTTATTTTATTCATTTTGCATTCTAATCACAGTTCTCCCTGCCACAACTCCTCACATTCCCATAACCTCTCCCCCAGCCAACCTTCCATTCACTTCTCTCAAATGGTAACAGAGACAGCTGAATAATGTTCCTCTTTAACTTAATATTTCTATAATTGAGATATTGTTATCTCTGTCTTTTGGTTTTTGTTAATTTTGTCTTTTAAAAATGAAAATTAATTGAAACATCTTTTATTTTCCGTAGCACCCAACACTTTCTCTTACTAGAACTCCAGACTCAAAAAGAGCCACATAGAAATAAGTATGCTTATTGCCTCTAAATTATTTTTACCCAAACAGAATCCCATGTTTTCATAAGACCAAAAGAATAATTATGGCTGCCAGAGAAGTTTCACTACTAGAGACTTGAGGTAAAAATATTTTCTTCCTTGTTGAAATCTATGTAACTATGACTTCCCCTGGCCTTTTAAATATCACAGATAATTAATTATACCTTTATTCCAATAATATTCTTTCTCCATGCAGGAATGATGTCTATGTATGAATTAAAATGCTTGTTACTCAGCTCTGTATGATACATATGAAGAAGTTGAAATGTCCTTGGAAGAACAAATCCAATACAATTTTCCAGCTAAAACTCACATTATTTCTTTATCTAGTGTAAGAAAAGATTGATCGTATCCCAAAAATGTTCCCTCATCCCCAATAAAACCAGGTCTAGTCAGTCTATTTTGCCCAATAGCCCTGTAAATATGTTTTTGACTACTGGCCTTGACCAAGATCAATTATGGTGTCCTAGAAGAACTTGCCTTACAAATGACACTTTTTATTTGTTTGTTCATTTGTTGATTAGTTTGTTAGCTTTGTTTTTGTCTTTATTACTTATTAAAATCTTGTTTTTCTCCCAAAACTCAAAAGTGTGAAAAACATATGTTTGTCAAAATTATAAATTTTAATTAGTTGTGCTGATTAGCAAGACAAGAAAAAGAGTAAAATAGGAATAAGAAGATAAAACTGCCCAAGTCTAAATGCAGTCCAAAGTAATAAATATATTTATAAATGAATATTTCTATGATTTAGTGTTTTCAGATTTTAAATTTACATATCTCAATTTTAGAAGCAATAAATTGATTTTCTTTAACTACTTAATTTGTATCTTTATATTGAGTTTCTATACATTCTTTTTTGTGAATATTTTTCATATTTTGTTTGTTATGTTTATTTGTTCATTCTTTTTCCATCTATGTCTCATGTGTGTGTATGTATGTCATTTGTATGGGGGTAGGATGACAACTTGAAGTAGTTGGTTATATCCTTCTACCATGTGTTCTGGTATTGAACTCAGGTAATCATACTTAGGCAGATCACTTTACCCACTGAGCCAATTCACCAAATTATTAACACAAAAGACATGTGATTTGTGCAGAGTTGTTATAGAAATTTAAATCATGTAGCTTTTTTAATTTGTGTTTTCTTCTTCTTTTCATGATGTGATATTAAGAAAATATTGTTTCAACGAAAGCACCAAGAAGTTTTGGAAACCAAGGTAGTGTTAGATTTCACTTAATGGATCAAGTTTACAAACTCTGCTGATTTAGTGTGTATCTGGGGTGGTTGGTACATGCTATATCTTGTTTCACACACAGGTTGAAAAATTGCTTAGCAGAAATGGGTCTTCACTTTCTGAAAATGCCGGTTTAATTTACACAGTAAAACATAGACTATTTGGTGGAAGGTGCATCATTTAATTTTCTTGTAAGGAGAGCTTTGTGAGAATCTGAATTTACTGGTAGCCCATATGCAAATTATTCCAGTGATATATGGATTGTACTTTGGATAGCCGCCTGGTTGGCTGTACTGAAATCAACACAGCTATCTTCACAAGACTATCTCTGCTGGTCTTCAGGCTAGACCACTTAATATTAATAGCTCAACATTTCAACAAATCTGTATTTGATTTCCTGCCTCATGAGCCCAGCTGTTTGTTAAAAGTTGAAATAAATCATTTTGCCTAAATTGACAGTGTTCTTGACAATCTGTTTTATGATATTTACCCTTGAATCCCACCATGCCTTATAAATTGGAGATGGCTGATTTACTCTGACAGGAGGAAAGAGGAAAGGAAGTGGTGAGCAGATAATTCATGTACTCCCAGTAAAGTCAGCTTCTAATCTCAGACACAGGCTGACAACATGAGTCAGATTTTCAGAACAATTAAGAAGTTTTTTTTCCCACTATGCCTCATGCTATGTTTTTTTCAATGTACATTGAAGATGATAAAAATGTTTATTAGAATAATGATGTATCTATGGAAGACAATAAATTTCAAGAATGGAATTAACAAAGGAATAAAGAATTATTGGTTCGTCCTGAAATGTTCTGTCCTTGTTAGAGACATCAAATGATGCTAAAAGTTGATTATATTAGAGAAGATACTAAATATATAATACCCATAAAACTATGAGTTTAAAAGAAAGTTGAATATGTCGAGAAAAATACCATTTTCAACACTCAGGTTTAATCAAAAGAGAATTGTGTGCGAGTGTACTCGTAGATCTCTCAGTTTGGAAAATATTTTTCTCAAGGAGATTGGTGGGTGATTTCTGTGTATAATGGAGTCAATATCATTATAGAACCTAAGAAACAGTACAAAGGCGTGAGATGGGAATAGGGATATTTCTGACTTGGGATGGATTCTAACAATATGGAAGAGGAGATTTTGCACACTTACATGTCTATATGCCAGGAGCATGTCTGTTCCATCAATGATACCGCAGGTGTAAGGGGAAGATAGTTTACCTTTATTTGTTTTAAATTACAAATCACCAGGCTGTGTACTTAGTTGTAATTCAGAAGGCACAAGAGCGACAGCTTTACACCACTTTCTCTGCTACATATGTAATATTTCTAAATGTGATTTAACAATGTGTGGAAAGACATTGAAAGAAATTAGGCAGGAAGTTGTGCAGTTAACTCTAAGAGTGAGACAGAGGGTGTGACTTCAACATCCTTGATATTCACAAGCTTTTCAACACTACTCACATGGACTTTTTCTGGAGCTTTCCTTTGTTTCTAACAAGTAGAATAAGGCAGAAGTGGTGTTGCCACCAAGGTTTTTGTGTTAAATACTGGCTTTTGTGTTATTTTTTGTAATGGGGTAATCTTGGAAAGAATGAGTAGGTGAATTCCATTCCACTTGCATCATTATGAAGACACTAGTGTAAAGGACAGAGGATCATTCCCCATGGGTGAGAATGAAGACAGATATGCTCCAAACACACAATAATCATTAGCTGCTTAAATGAAACAGCATAAATACCTATTAACAGGTTGAAAAAATCCTCATGAGAGATCTTGTTTCAGAAGCACATGCCTAAGTCATTCCTGGCTACCTGGCTATAAACTGAGAATGAAATGTTCACATTTTCCTTCACCAATTTAGGAAAAGATGTTATATAAAAAGACATTAAATTCATTCACTTGTTCATTCTTTTAATTTTAGCTATGAAATATTCATATGCAGGGATATGTATGTATATAACCAGGATTAACAATATTAGAATAATAGTTAATGAGGTTTAGTTACTAATATGTGGGTAGAACATTATTTTAAAATATATTATATTGTTTATGTTGTGGAATGTTTGTTTAACAATGCAAATATATGTTGCATTCTTTTATGTTATATTTGTTTAACTCTGTGAAGCTGTGTTATGCTGCTTGTCTAAAACACCTGATTGGTCTAATAAAGAGCTGAATGGCCAATAGCAAAGCAGAGGGAAGAATAGGAAGGACTGGCAGTCAGAGAGAAAAAAGAGAAGTAAAAGAAGAAAGATTAAGTAGCAAGATAAGGAGGATAACTTCAGGGTCCAGCCTTCCAGCAACACAGCAGAGAAAGAAGTAGAAGGAAAGCAACAACATAAAGAAGAAGAGAAAGTTAAAAGTGCAGAGGCAAGATGTAGATCGAATCATCCAAGTTAAGAAAAGTTGGCTAGAAACAAGCCAAGCTAAAACAGTTATTCATAAGTAAAAATAAGGCTCCCTGTGTGATTTATTTGGGACCTGGATGTTGGGTTCTAAAAAGGCCAAAAGAGTAAAAAATAGTTAAAAAAAAACCTCAACTGCAATGTATCATATCTTATGCTGTCAATTTCCATAGAGTATTCCTTGGATACTCTGTCAGAATGACTGCTATCATCTGCAACTACTCCTAATATGTAAAATGCTATATGCAATATATATATATATATAATCATTAGAGAAGGGACAAAAATAACCACAAAAAAACCTCAATATGTGTTCAATGAACAATTATTTTATATTTGAAATATAACTAATTAAAATAGAGATTTGTCATAAGCATACATCAAAATCTGAGAACTTGTCATATAACTAAGGATGTTACGTTTCTCCACGACACTGCTGATATGTGCACACAGTTTTAAATTATCTACAATATTATAAAATAAAGAATGTTATTTCACACAGAATTGCAAATAGAATCCTAAAAATCATGTGTATTCAGAATTTAAAATAAGAAAAAGGCAAACTCAACTGAATGAAAATTAACAAAGTTGGAAGAAACACAATCTCTTATTTAGAAGTGTGTTATACTAATATTGCAATCAAAATACCATGGTGAAGCAACATACTAACTGAAAAAATATCCCAGAATCATTCATCACTGGAATAGTTTTAAAAATCCCCAAAATAATTTTAAGTGAACAACTACTAAAAGGACATTGTGCCTTTTGTTTATAACTTTAAAGCAAGATGTTTACCTTTGTTATTCATTTAGGCCAATATTATGTGTTCTATTGTGCAATGATTTTTTTTTCTTAGAAAACCTGTCTGAGGCTCAACCTCACAAGTTAAACCTTTCTAACCTGTCACCAAGAGCATTCAGACTGTTCTTTGAAGAAATCAGGTGTACTCTTTGATAAAAATGAAACAATGGTTATACTTATTGTCACTTATATTGAAATGCAATGCTATGGCCTGTAATTAATATGATGTGATAAAAGAGGGTTTACCATAAATTCAAAAGAAACCTCTAAGGGCATGTGAAGGTTGATTACCCAATTCAACAGACATGGGTGAACTGAAGTAGCAGAAAGATGTGTGTAGTAGGGCCTGGTGAATGCAACATGTCTGGTTTAATACTTCTCCATTCATTTGTTTGCAATTACAATTTTATGATGACTCATAAAGAAAGTCATGGCATGATTCCCTAGCATTGTATCAATCTTCTTAGAACTAATTTTTATGTCCATAAAAGCTATCATAACTGAAATGATTGGTTTTAGATATATAAGGCTGGATTTATATAGCTATTATCCTGCTTTCTAGAAATATATAATACTGAATATATGTTAAAGATATTTGCTACTGAGTGATAAATATGTCACCTTTCAAATCAGTCATTGGAAATTATGAAGGACATACAGAATAAGGACAATAGATTTTAGATAGATAGCACCCTCCATTGGTACTTTCAATTCATAAGTCATGGATTTAGAACACTTACCAAGGTTAATTTTACAAACAAAAATGAGCTTATCTTCCTTTCTTTGGTACCTGCACCACCTGGAGCCATGGTCAGGCAAGGGTCTGGGGAGTAAAAAACACAGAGAGACATGGGTCACTTTTGTAGGAATAATGCCCATTTTATTATGTTCCAAGGCAACTCATATAGTGCTCTCCTTAACTGATGGCCACACCCAAGCTCTCGGGATTTTCCACTGCAAGCCCATCAGAAACTACTTCCTTGTTATCAGGAACTCATGAGGGTTTCATGCTTAGAGCTGCTGCTAGCTTAGCAAAGCAAATTGTTTACTGTGGCAGGCAGAAAGTTCAGAGTCTGAGGGTCTGCAGCTCCCAACAACTTTCTCTGCTCTCTACTCACAAATTTTAGAGCAATAAAGATGTATATGTCCTCTAAGTAGAATATGCATCATAAATTTAACTTAAGATTTATCGAGACGTAATTGCTGAAGAGGGCAATGGGAGCTAGCTTTTTTTTTTTTCTGGTGACCAGCTTTGTTTTGTTTCTCATGTAAGTTTTCAGGATATTGCGGTCCACATTATTTCCCATGTGCCACTGGATATATGAGTTTATTTTGTTTTAGTTTCAGATATGCTGAAAGAGCTTTGGATGGAGTATAAGGAAGCAAATACCTACCGAAGTAAAACACTGGATTTTGAAATCGTTTTTGTTTTAATATTTCATTTGTATTTTATTCTACTAAAACAAGTATCTCAATGCTACTCTTCTATTAAAAAGTCTTCATACCATTCATTGAAAGAAGAAGGTTATCTGATAAAGGTTGAGTGATGGACTGATCAATAAGTATAGCAATATGCTATAAGGAGAAATTTATTTCTAAGTTAATTTGCCAGTATAATATGTTTTTCTATAGAGCCCATGACCTGTCTAGCTCTAGGTTCTTTGTCTCAATAGATCTATCAGGTATGATTGCCAGCTCATGAAGTAGGTGTTAAATTAATTCTAAAAATTAACTGGGAGCTAACATATCAGTTGTGTTATTAATGAAACCAGTATATTTTGCAAGGTGTTAATATTTTAGAGTTCTTAGCATTTTAGGGTTTCTAGATGGGTGACAATTACAATTACTTTTTTTGCCCTGATAGTTTTAATTGTACCTTACTGAATTATGAATGATAGGCAATACAGCTGAAGCTTCTGGTTGGGTACTTACAGAATTCTTGTTTGACACTAGTATGTGGTTAATTCGGCAATAATCAATTTTCATTATTATTTTTATTTACCAAGAAAGAGGGTAGCTAAAAAATAACTATTCACTGGAGCTTCAGAACAGATTGAGTTGTTGTCTATTGCCAAACATTCACAGAAGCATTTCTCTCCAGAGTATCAGATCTCTAGTATTATATTTTTTTTCTATTAAAATTTATTAGGATCTTCTTTAATATATAATGATGGTTGAAATTAATTTTACCAGTGAGAACAAGAGTTGATTTTGTCCATTTAAGGACAGAGTAGTATGTTTATATAGTTTGATTTCTATATTTAAATCATGTTTTGTGTATCCAACAACGAGTGTTAGATTTCATGTATGAACACCATTGAAGACCAAAGAAGTTGTATGTGCCCCGGAATTTTATGGTATTTGTTTCATGTTGTAATAGATTATAAGGAGAAATAAGGAAAATGATGTTAGGATAAAATACAATTGATTATTAAATGCAGCAGTAAATATAATTTAAATACTAGATTTTTTTCTTTTTATATTTTACTTTTACCAGTCAAAAGACACATTAATTTATATCTTCTAATATCAAGACAATTTATGACATTATTTCTTGGTAACTTGCTAAAAATTATTCTCTAAAAAGTAGGTAAAAACATTTAACCTGGAAATGATATTTTTTATTGTTTTATGATATTTCTTTACTGTTTGTGTAAGATAGCTAACCTAAATGCAGATTTTTCTTAATTTGTTTAAAGGTTGAGATTATTTTAGTAACAAGAAAATTTAGTAACAAGAAAACTTAGTTTTTGGAGTATAGTGGGGACTGCCTTGCAGTTTTTTCAGATAATAATGAGTTATTAATTGGGGGATTTTTTTTCCTTTCCTACCTGTATGGAACGTCCCATCTGCCTTGGTTATATTGACAAGTACTGTCTGAGATGTATACCTCCCTGTACTTCCTTGTCAGCAAATGGATCAGATTGCTTTACTTTCTGCTTGTGTAGTCAGATTTTACAGTGTTCACTTTGAATAACTTTTAAACTAGAGTCAAGGAGGAGCATAAATAAGCAGCAGAGAAAACACTTTAATTCATAATGATAAATGGCCGCAGAGTCTCCGATAATCTTAACAGAATCATTCTCTCTCCTCTGTGAGCATGAATAATATTTAAAGAATATTAAATAACTGAATATTAGATCTGGTTTTTGGAATCTTTTAAACTAGTCACTATCTTGGTTTTGAGATGATGTATTGTTTCCATAACACATGGTTGTTTTCTTTCTGGTAAATTTGTACCCAGATGAATCTTTATGACCTTATTTATGCGTTTAAGGGGTGCCTAAACATTTTTTTCCTTTTTCCTGCCCTATCTACACACATAGAATTAGGGGGCAGGAAGACTTATGGAAACTGTAATAATCTTTTTTCTATTTTTAATTATTAAAAAATCTACACAAAAATATGTGATCGTTTATCATGCTTTTAAAAATATAAGAAGATAGTTAAATAACTGAAAATTTCAACTTTTTATTGCCAGTGAAAACAGTTTTCTTTTAGTTTTAAATATTTACATGTAAGGCAGGATTTTATTAAATTGGGAAACTTTATTGAGACATTTTGGATTTCTCAGATTAGATTTTGGCCAGAAAATGAGCACATGCTATATTGAATTTTCTGAAAGGCATGACACATCTCAGATGAACACTGCAAGGTATTACTGTCCCTTTCCTGAGTCAGCCTCTGTTGAAATCTCACAGAACCGTTCTATTGGCATCTATAGAACTTGGCAGGGGCTATGGCTACCAGTCTGCGATAGCAGAAGTCATTTCTCTTTGACAAGATCCATAAAACCAAAGGCTGTAATAACTCCTCTGATGTAATTTTAGCGGGGAAACTCTTTGTCTTTTTACCATTGCTTCTTGCACTCAATGGCCCTTCACCTGTGTGAATGACTGTGAGTCTCTGCATTTCCTGTTCTACCCGTGACCTCTGATCAGCCCGAGTGGCACATTCTTTTTTTCTCAAAATGAATTTGATACTGGATAACACATGGAATTTGATTGGGTTCCCATTCTCCTAGGACCTTTACTAGCTTCTTCAATGGCCTCCTAAGTTAACAGGAGGCAAGCTCATATATTACTTGATGGTCATTTTTTACTCTTAATTTTCTCATAGGCAACCAGAAGGAATTACCTATGGTGAGCATACACAATTGGAGAAGACAACTGGAGAGGAAATTAATACAATATATTGATATCCTCTCTCAGTCTCAGATTTAATTGATTTATACCCAGATTCTTCTGGGAGTTACAATGGCAAACGCCAATGGTGAAAAAAAAAGTGTTCAATTCAAAAATTTCAAAATCACTTTTTGAAGAACCCGTGTGAGTTCTTTGAACTTTCCAGCAGTTGTTTAAAGTGCAAATTGGGTCTATAAACAATTTCAATAGCTGATAGTCCCAAGGGCATATGCATACTATTTTGAAAGTTCAGAGAAAATATTCCTGAGTTTATAAGATTATAGTGAGGTTTCTCATCATATCTAACATGGCAGCAAAGCTCAATTCTAGTAATGAATCCATGTGATTTTATGATATTATCTATATGATTGGAAGAAAAGAGAGGAAGAAATTATAGTGAATTTTTTGCATGATATAAATGTGCACACACATATACTGATTTATGTATATGTGTGAAAATGAAAATGTTTATATAATGAAAATATAAAAATATAACTATACATATATACTTTATTTGCTCCTAGTGACCAAAAAATATAAATTTTGAGCTATTTTATTATAATGGTATATATAATGAGAATATTTTAAACTTAAAATTATTTTACCTTGATAAATTGTTTTGTTTTAATTGTAATTTGTATGCCATCTACGTAAAAGGTATTTCAAATTTATTTTTACGACATTTGCAGTAAAATTACATATGAAACTGAATTTATATAGACTTGAAGAAATTTTTGGTGACTGATAAACTGCAAGGATTAGAGAGGGCTTTGAAAACTCAGTGAAATTGATTGATGCGATTCTCCATCAGATCAGTACTCTTATTTATTAAGATAAATGAATGGAGCACTGATGATATCATGGACCTGCAGGGAAATTTATAATATATGTCACAATTACTGAAGGTAAACAAAGCTGAAACTTCATGGTGTTTGGCAGATGTTGGAGATGTGTTACATGACCCAGTGAAAGATGTCTTCAATCATAGAATCTCAGAAGTATCTGTTTTCAGCTTTGATATCTACTCTATTATAGTAACCTGAAGCAAGAGAAGAGATTTATAAGTTTTATAATTTAAGCAAAGGAAAAAATTGTTTTATTTTAGATCTGAGATTCTTCAAATATTAACAGATTTTAGGCAGCAAATTAAAATATAAGTGATAAGATTATTGAAATTAAATCTTCTCTGAGAAAAAAATTATTTCTGAGATTGGTATCAGAGGTGAAAAAAGATTCTTGAGTCACAACCTAAAATCAAATTCAGAATTAAGCTTACTATAATCTTGTAAAATAATAAGCACTACTAGAGAAACATCTTGGTAAAAAAAAATAGATAAGGTTGTTTTAGTGAAGATTGTTTTCCATCTCTGTACCACACTGTATGTTAGGTCAGTGTGGTAGGAAGAGGCCAGATAGAATCTAATTGGGATACTTATAGCACTATTAGGAAATGTAATGATCATGATTTCTTTATTACCTTCTTATGACCTCCAACCGCTCTCTCAAAACTCACAGAAAGTAATAAGTCTACAAATGACACATTACTTTTTGAGAATAATGAAATGAAAATTTTATTCTGACCCTTTGTCTTGTAATATCAAAGTCATATTATACCTTCATGTACATTTAGCAACCATATACTAAAACCCCAAGTCTAGATGCTGAACTATCCTGACACTGGAAAGACATCTGATCTGCTCCTTCTTGGAAATCTTAGAATTAGGAGAATGGTCGTCTTAAATCTACCCACCATTGACCTGATCTTCCCCTTCAGGTTGGGATGCTGATATGGAGAAAGCTCCTGAGCTGCTGGCTTGAAGAAGTATAAAGACTTAAATAAAAACACAAAAAATCCAAACTAAACCCAGAAACAGTATGCAAGACTATATGTTACTCTAGTTGCTTTCTAGATTATTTGCTAATTTCTAATGTTCATTGATCGTTTTTACATATCTACACATATTTATCTTTTCATTTAGCATTTTTAAGGGTTCCTCAGGTTCTTAAGTTCATGAATTTAAGTTGCTGGCACAAATTGTAATGATCAGTTATAGGTCTTTTTTTTTTTAGTTATAGGTCTTAAAATATTTTTTTCTCCTTTTTATTACCATACTTGTATTCATGTTAGATGTTTAAATGTTTTTTTTTAAGTCATTCTAAAATTTCAAAGAAGTCTTTATCTTCAAGTTTAATTCTATTCTTTAATGGTTGATATCTTCAGTTGATTTATCATAAAATGTGCTTACTTAATTATAAGCTTAATTTCATTTAGAATTATCAAATGTTTAATTTCCAGGCATATACAAATGTTTTATTTTTTGTCCATTTATAAGCTCACTCATGCCACCTTTTATTTTATTTTATTTTATTTTATTTTTTTTGCCAGGCAGCTCTTTATTCAACCAATAAGAGTAATATAAAATACAGGCGAACACTCCCACATCATTTCCCTTTTTTCTGTTTAAACAAAAAAGAAAGGCTTTCATTTTAACATAGTAAAAATACATATAACAAAACAGTTATCAATAAGAATTACAGTTACCATATTTAGATCTGTTTTATGTTTTATCGTAACTAAGGAAAACTAAAACTACAGCTATCCATTCTTCAATTCCATCAAAGACTCCAGAAGGATATAATATTACCTAAGTAAATAAGAAATAAGCATGTTTTAAAATTCATTGCATTTTCCCTGGAGAACTGATCACATTGTGTGGTTCTTCTGGTTGAGTAACTATAGCCTTGAATCTAGGTACTGTGGTTTGTAGGTTCTGTTCTCGGCCATGGTTTATAACTGCACACATTTTGTTTATTGGTTTTGGCACTAACCTGATTTGGTTATGACACCTCGTAGCCCAGTGTATCCCATGGATGCTTGAACACTGCTTAACTCCTGATGGTTCAATAATTTCTGATTGGGAACAGAAGAGATGGGATCAGCCATACTTTCATGTCGCTCATGTTCTTTTATGTTCTCATCACATATTTCATAGCTGTGTCCTAGAGTTCTCCTATCTCTACCCTCTCTTCTGTTCACCTAAATGGAGGAGCATCCTTTCACTTTATAGGGCCAATATTGTATATGCCTATCAATTTCTCAGATAGTCTTGGGTAATTTTATTTGTGCATATGTTTTCTCTCCCTCTGTGTCTCTATCAAAGAATATCCGGCTAGGGGTGTGTCCCTTAGAACATAACAGATCCAATCAAGTTGACAACCAACATTAACCACCACTGTACCTACTGTCCTCAATCAATTCATTAATTGTGACTTTGTTTCTCCTCATCCTCCTATTTTGTATTTACCTATGTGTTCTACATTTTTCAAAAAAAAAAAGGTATATATACTTGGGCCAAATTTCTGATATGTCTCTGTCATCTTTTAAATCTTTTTTAGTAAGTCTAATTGAACAAGTACTGTCTTTTTCCATTTCTTCTAATCCTACATAGAACTCCTGTAATGTCTTTTAAACCATCTTATTTTCCCCCATTTCATTCAGTGTCCTTAAGCTCTTTACATGAATAAATCATGAAATTTAAAAAAATGTATTTTATTATCTGTTACTTTTTCTTCTTTGACTATTAATTCACAGTTTTATTTAGACCACAAACCTCCTTGTTTAAGACTATTTAACATATCTCATTGATATTGATATATTTAATTTTATCTATATTTTGAGTTTTTTTTAAAATTGGGTCAAAACTGGAAATATGATTCAGCAGATAATGTGATTGCTGAAATGCCTGAGGCCTGAGTTTTATAAGACCCACAAGGGTAAAGAGAGAATGAAATCCTGAAAATCATACCACAGTGCCCCCACCCCACATGCACACACACATACATACACACATTTGCCCATGTACACAGATGCACCACGATAAATAAATAAATAGGTAGATATTTCAATCTGCTCAAGTATTATTATTCTTTGTATTAAAAAACTATTTCTTTATATTTAAAAAAGGCATTAGATTATTTCATATTTGGCGATTTTGCTTTTCTTTTCTAGTATTCTTAAATTTTTTGTCTTTTCAGTTTTCAAGAGGCCTCTTATGTATCCTTGTAACCACTTGCTTTTTAAAAACACAGATATGTATAAACATGAAGAAGGACGCTTAAAAGAAATCCCACACTAGCTCAGTTGAATACAATACAGGCTTATTTATTTAGGGGTAGATTCACAGATCACAATCCTCTTCTGGAATGGAAAACAGCAACTGAATCCTGCAACCAGAAAAGAGTCTTGATGCGCGGTTTACATAGACATAAATAGTATAAAAAGACACACCCAAGTAGGTGGGTAACTTAAAGGCCATTAGCAGTAGGAACTCCTACAGTTTAAACATATAAAATGAATGCAATAACAGTGTGAGAACTTGAAGGTGAGCAGAGAAGAAATATATATACATATATTTGTGTGGGGGTGTGTTTGTGCATGTGTGTGTGTGGATATATATGTAGATACATGTAAGTGTGTGTGTGACTGGATTTAAAAGACGGAAAAGAAATAGTAAATTCTGTAATTAAATTATAATATTTATTTATAATCAGTCTTTATAATATTTAAAATTTTAAAAATAAAAAGGAAGCAAGATAAAAGTGAAAATTAAATATAAATGTAAACTTGGAAAGCAATAGATAATGCCTAATTTTCCACTACTCAAAAAGATGCAATAATTTTATTTGCTCCTTTGAGATTAATGCATGATGTCAATATTCTAACAAAAATATTTGTTAGCTTGATTAATGTTGTAGTGCATGGGTTGAACTTACTCCTATTAAAAAATTGGACTTTCATAGGTATTATATCATGTCATATTATGTCATATCCCAACATGCCATATCATGTTCTTTTCATGTATTTCATCTTTTGTTTTCAAATTTTTTCTCACTCTATATAGGACGTGGTGTGAATTTGAAAGATGAAATGTATAGAAAATGTTTTTTAAAATTTTGTTAAGATTTCAGGCTAATATCTGTTCTTTCCACAGTGATCTGTGTGTTTCTGCAGTATAAATTGTTTCCCTAGCTTGTTTTCATAGCTTTTAGGGAATGTGTAGGGAGATACCCATTTACACATCTGTTGTTTTATAGATACTTTTACCTTTTGTTTAAGATGATTATTGTGGGAAAAGATGATTATTATGTGGGACCTTTATTATTAAATATATCTGTACCATGTTACATATTTGTATTACATTACATATGTTACATTATATATGTATATATGTAATAATAGAAGT
>JAQHUG010000028.1:3287936-3303241 GCA_028555095.1 Dicrostonyx torquatus | reverse complement strand
GAAGAGCTGAGCCATGGTTACAGTCTCAGCTGCTTTACTCCCAACCCCGAGTGGGCACAGAAAAATCAGAGCCATCAAATGCTCCATAGCTGGAACTTGTACTGGCAGAAGAGCTGAGGAAGCCCCTGTTCCACAACCGCCGCAGCTTTTGCTGACTCAGAAAATCTCTCTGTGGCACGCCATCCACAAACAGGAAAAAACTGTGTTAAATTCAGTTCTCTTTAAGCCCTCTCTGGAATGCGGGCCCTTTTGTTCCTTCCCACCTGTCTGTAGGCCGCCAGCTAGCTTATGCCCGAAATAACCACATGACAATTATATTAATGTAAATCCTGCCTGGCCCATTATCACTAGCCTTTTCTTGGCTAACTCTCACATCTTATTTCAATGCATTCTTTATAGTCTGTAAGTCACCACGAGGTAGTGGGCTTACCGGGAAGATTCAGTATGTCTGACCCTGGCGGTTTCATGGTGGTTCTCTCCCTGACTCAGTCTTCTTCCTAGCATAATGTTCTCTTCTTCCCGCCTATCTAAGTCCTGCCCTATCAAAAGGCCAAGGCAGCTTCTTTATTAACCAATGAAAGCAAAGAAATACAGAAGAACTCTCCTACACCACCAATGAATGACACATTATTTATTAGTAAAATATACTCATAGTTGATGTTAGTAATATTTCCTAATGCGAGCTTTCTGCTGACACAAAATCCCAAAGAAGCCAAATCAAAACAAGCCAAATTAACAAATACCCAAGTTTAATGAGAGTTCTGAGCTCTCCAGTGGCCCCAAGGGGGAGCTGGGAAGCCAGAAACATAACCACCAGGAGGAAAGGAAAGGGACCACATGTTCCTCTTCTGGGAGTTCATTTAAATACTCTGTGGAAGTAGTCCTGATCCCCCTACCCCCAGGGAGGCCTGCTGAGATTTGGAGTCCAGACCAATATAACTCTCAGGCCGGGGGGCTGGGATAGATGCAAGGGGTTGGAGCCTATGCTCCCAACTTGACAGTTGATATATCCTAGACCCAAGTTCTACTTTAAATTCAAGTCTGTAATTCAACAAAATTGTTTTGCATTAGTTACTAATTTACTGATTATTTGCCTGTTCCCAAAAATCAATTTTTTCTAGGTAGTTACCTTGATCTTATACTTTTAATAATAATAGAAGTAGTAGTCAATTAAAATGCAATAAATTTTGACATAGGAGAAGTTAAACTTTATATAAAAGAATATGAAATTTAGACTGAAGAAACAGGTCTATTTTGTATTCTGTTTAAATTTCAAATAAGAAGTTATGAATAATTGAATAAATTATATATACAAATGATAATTCATGTCCTGCATAATGAACTATCAACAGATGGAGACATTCTCTAAAACAGCTTCTGATATTATTATGAATATTTAATGAGACTTTAGAAATCAACAGGTTCCTTAATTACTTAATACGTTATGTTAAGAGCTGTTTTTAGGAAAGGTGTGAGAAATTTCCTTTTATAAGATTATGGATAAAAGAAAATAAAACATCTTTAAATATGTAGAGATAAAACAAAATGTAATTTTATATTTATATTTTATTTTTAAATGTACACTTACTTTGATTTGTTTGAAAATAAGTTCAGTATGTGAATAAATAGGATTCATTAGCATAGTATTAATATTTACCAACATACAAACATATTCTTCCAAAGGGATCATGTTTTATCATGCTGAGAAATCTAGCTATGATCATGTTTTAGTATTTATGAATGAAGATGGAGTTTGCATTGGTGCTGTTTCCTTACTGCTTTAAACTTTGCTTTGTGTGCTAGGCCACCTACACAAAGCATTCTTTTTTTTTTAACCTAAATAGTGAGAATATTCAAAATACTTTATATTCCCATGTCTCAAATTCAAAGACAATTTTGATTTGCAAGTCTTTTGTTTTCATGTCTCCCTAGACACAATATTCAAAATTTTAAGGACATTGCCTTCACTAGAAAGGTCATATTTGAAATAACTGAACATAGCATGTTTTCTCATAGAACTGAGTTCCATTTCAGTTATTTTTTTCTTAGTCATATCTGAAAATTATACTTGTTGTAGATAACTTCAACACAGGTGCAATTTTGTTGCTAAGCATTTTCTTCCTATAACAATATATCTGAATGAATGTCTCTCTGTAATTAGGGAGGCTATAAAATTTTATTTAATTAAATCAAATCAACTTGCTATGTCGTACCATTTTTTAGATTATGTAATGTTATCTGACAGCACAGGCATAGAATTCACTTCTTCAAATTTTAATTGCCATTATGCATCACCTACTAGTTACTTTTAAATATAATAAGTGTATTAATAAGCTGTCTGGAATGGCAAGTTATAGTGGCTATACACAGGGTCTTCTTGAGGGGCAGTTCCTTCCTAAAATGATCTAAATATTATATATGACTCTTATTCAACTGCATCTAAAATGAAAAATATGGGTGTATTGATGAAATATATTTTTTGTTATATTAGGCTTCCAAATAACATAAAACAAAAAGAGAAATGTTATATTCTCAGAAAAATCTCTTGGTAACTAAGAACTATGAAATATTTCTCTGTTATATGATTTCACTATTGATATGGTGCATTGTAGCTACAAATATTCTCTATCTCACTGGTGCCCCTGGACTGGGTTTTCTCCATCTGCCTGTTTTCGAAGTCACTTACAAAATCATCATCTTAGGCTTAATATTATTTACATACTTTTTGGCCTATCAGCACAGGCTTCTTATTAACTTACTTTTACATCTTAAATTAACCCATTTCTGTTCTTTTATATGTTACCATGAGGCTCATGGTTTTTTGCCTCACATCTTGCTTCTTGGACTGGTGCATGGGTGCCTGACTCTGTCCTTCTTTCCCTGCATTTAGTTTAGTTATTCCACCTAGTTATATTCTGCTCTGCTGTAGAAATTCCTACAACCAGTAGCCTGATACCCACCCACTTGGGCATGGCCCCTTATACTATAAATGCTGATGTAAGCACATGATCACCCTCTTTTCTGGCTGTGGGATTCGGCTGCTGTTCCCCATTTGAGCAGAAGGCTGTGATCTGTGAGTCTACCCCTAAATAAATAACCCTTTATTATACTCAATTCTGAATTAGGGTGGGATTTCTTTTTAGAAACTGTCTTCACGGCTCTGTCACAGGCCAAAGCAGCTTCTTTATTAATCTATTAATAAATTAATTCTATATGTTTTTATATAATAAAACATATTCACAGCATATAGAGGGGAATCCCACATCAGTCTAACAGTTGAGGAAGAAAGATAAGTAAAGAAATATTATAATAAATTATCTTCAAAATAAAAAAAGATTGAAATAGAGCTGTCCTTTTTCCACTACAACAACAGAGTAGAGGCTGCCTATGGGAGAAAAGATGGCACTTGAGCTTCAGAAGATTGGTCCACCTAAGCAGAGGGCACTGATGGGTGAATCTCAGATATGATATGATGTCAGGACCTTGCACTCTGTCTCTTGCTACTGCTGTGTCTCTACATGCTTGCCCTGACATTTTTCTCTGGTATCTGGTATGGTATGAATGGGTGTTTGGGGATTGCCAGTACTTTTATGTAGTGTGATCAGCTCATGTAAATATCACACTCTACTAGCCAATTCTACTTGTGGATTATTATGAAGACGTTTTCCTCTTAAGCTGTACTGTGTAAGTGAAGTAATTATTTTCTATAATCATAGAGCTAGTTTAAATAGAATTTTGATGATTAAGGTTTTCTTTAACATATATATAGTAAAGGGTTATGACAGAGGTCAGTTTAATAAAAAAATATATAGGCAAAGCAGGATAAACCAGGGGCTGTAGAACATAAAAGACAAGAATAAGGAAGTGTCATGCAGCTACGACTTAAGAGTGTCTCTTGAAGAGCCATATAGTCTGCAGTTTAGATTAATGATTAAGGAAAATAACTGAGTCCCAAAAGCTAGGCTAGCTGAAGTTTTATTAATCTTAATGTTGGGATGTATTTTCATGGGTTCCTCTGTGCATCATAGCTAAAACAAAAGGTTTAAATTATGACTTACGGTTAAGTTAAGATGTTCTTGTTAATAGCCTTGAGGGAGAAAATTTTGGGGGACAATATAAAATTTTGAAAGACGGTATAAGGTCAGGAAACAAGAACAATGGGAACCTGACTACTGCTGGGTGAAGTACCTTTTTTGCAAGGATAGTTTGGTGATCAAAGGTGATGATTATTTCCTAGTGTCCATTTCTACCCTCACCTTCCTGATATAAAAACCTGTTGATGATGGGTTTGCACACTGAGAATTTAAAGTAGAATTCACTGAATGCTTTTTATATATTAACATTTAGATTTGATTTTCTTTGATATAAATGATAAAGTCATTGATCTTTTCTTTGCAATCACAAAAGGCAGCTTGCTAGTAAAGGAAATGCCTACAAAAATACCTTGTTTTCTTGCTTAAACTTTGGTACTCTGTAACAAGTTGCTTGAATACTAATGTATGTGGGTTGAAGTGGATATAATTTGTTTTTCCCTGTAATAGTTAAAATGTTTAATCACATAAGGAAAATGTGAAACATTCTTTTACTTATATACATTGTAATCATTCTCTTAAAAATAGAATGTAACCACGGTGTAATTTTTACATTGCTTGAAAGATCTTGCTGAGATATATGAGCTGTAAAGGAAAAATAAAGATAGAGAGATCTGGAAGGTATATGTGTGAGTTCTTCCATTTTTCAGCAGCCCCAGAGAATTAAGTTTTACTCTCTCGGATAAAAAATAAATTGATTATTTGATTGTTGATTGTCATTCCCCTTCTATTCCTAAGCTGCTGAAAAGATGACTTTGGTAACAGTAGTGAGGTAGCACTGTTTCATCCTTCCTATTCTTCAAACTACCTTGCTGAATGCCATGACTAAACATTTTCCCAGTTTATGTAATAAAATTAAAATATCTCTGAATACATTACCCACTCCTCTTTAATTGTATCTGTGATAATGTGCTAAGAGCTAAATCATAGATCACTGTGGAAATTTTCTGTTAAATTAATTGAATATCCAAAACTTATATATTTAAGAAAGAAGTACAAATAGTTTATGTTGATAAAGTTTCAAATATATATCATTATGTTGAGAATATTCTGAAGGAAATAATCGAGAGTAATTTTAAAGATTTAGTGTCCTTCAGGGAAAATATTCTTCAAAATAAACAATGTTATTTACTGTGTTAATTAATTATTTCCCATTAGTTCTGTAAAGCATTAATATAGATACACTAATTCACAGGAGAATTTTACAGTATATTCACTTTGCAAAATAATAGAACATTTTCAAGCCTGGGGCTTGCGGGATCTCCAGCCATTGGTGCTTTGTCTGAATTTTCAATAACAAGAGTATCTTTTATCATGTGGAATTGGCCATAAATTCAATCAGAAAGTGACTTACCCTCATAACAACCATGCCACTATTACACCAAGGACATCTAGTTTGTTTGTCACAGTAGTTTATAGAGTCCATCGCGCAGTAAGGACATTGCTGATTTTCTTCCAGAGCCATCTGTATAAGGCCCTCTAGCGACAGTAATACTTTTAAATAAGTCTAGAATTTTCCATGTGAAAGTCTTGTATCTTCTCATTAGTTTTACTTCCATTTGTGTTATTTTTATGATATTTCCATTTCAATTCTTTAATTTATTTTTGTAATTGTCAATGATAACAAGTAATTTCTATTTTAGGGTTTATTTTATTTTTATTTCCTCTTTGTGGATCTATGTACATGTATTCTCCTATAAATACTACCTACAGATGTCATACTAATGTATTGGGTTCTCTGGAACCAGAAATACAGGTAGCTATAAACTGCCCTATTTGGGTACTGGAAACAGAACTCAGGCTATCTACAATAGCAGCAAGCACTTTGAGTACTAAGCCACCTCTCCAGCCCATAGAGTAGATTTTCTGGTATATTGAACATTAATCAAGTGATATTGCTGGCAACACTTACAACTGCTATGAATTTCTATTTATAAAATGTGAAATTAAAATGACAAAATCTTTGTTTTTAATTTTTTAAAGCTTATGTTTCAATATTTATATCAGTGAAATATGTAGTGCTTCAGGGAAATTATAAACACCTGGCAATAATTATTAACACTACATTTTATTATTTTCATTTGTAATAACATTAATTGATAATTCCCACTTCAAAAAAATCACACCACAGGGCCTACTTGTATGTATATGATTGTTAATGCATGTTTAATTTTCATTTCAGTAATGTTTATTATGGAACTGTGCTACATTCATATTATGTAGTGTTAGATTTTTGATGTTGTATTTTAAGTTAAATTTACTAATCTCAACCATCTTTCTTTCCTTCTTTTTTAATTCTTCATCCTTTTTTTCTTTCTCATTTTTACAATTTTTTTATCTGAGAAGAATCTATGATGAAAACTTCTAAGATGGCATCTATGATTCTCTGCTTGTAGATTTTACATGACTTCAAGAGTTAAACAAAATATTCAGACAGTGTTGCTGAATGGTATTTGAAACAGCTATTACCTGCAACAGTAAGAACCTTCTCTGTTGAGAGATGAACATAGTACTCTTCTGAGTTAGCTCTTTATCATTTAGCAACCTATGGCTGCTGGGAGTAAATTTTCTATAACACAGAGTACATTCTGTATTTCACAATTTTTTTTAGCAGTTTTAGTGTTTATCAAGTTGTGTTTATTGCTATTTCAAAAAAAAATCCAGCTGTATAGGAACGCTATAGAGTCAGCACTGTTTGAGAGTTACAACAAAACTTTTGTATAGGTATAGGGTATAGGAAAATTCTCTGAACAAGTATAGTTGGAGCATGGGGTTTATGTCTAGGGGAAGAATAATAAAACAACACAACGACAACAAGCAGCAACAACAAAAGGAAATACAAGCAAAGTCCAGCAAAATATAAAAAGATTATGATATTTATACTTATTATTCCTATGGATCCTTTCAGGGCACAGTGACATGGATGAGAAGCACCCTAATATGCAATCGTTATTGACAATTTTTTTTTCTCTGCCTCATCCTGAGGTGGAGCTGTGGGGTTGGGATACTTACCCCATACAGTTGAGCCTGATGAGGTGGATTTGTACACTTAGAACTACACCATCAGCAATTGGGACATATTATCTTGCATCTATGTCTACCACTAAGTATCTCAATGTGTCTGTCAGGTGCTGGGCAACCGAGTATATCCTATTTTTTTCCAATTAGGTCTACTGTTGTTTAGTTCTTCTTGCACTTTTTTGTTGAATTCTTACTCGGGACTTGAATTCTATCAAGAGGTGTAGTACATTTGATTTTCTATCAGTTTTCTCTAGAAACTGCAGGTTAATATAAATCTTGCCACATTTGCTTTTGAATGACATCGATAGTCATTTATTTGCTTTTATGTTTTTCACAAATATGTTTTACATATAAGTATAAATCATCCAGATCTGTCAGGCCCTCTTCAAGCAAAAATAAAAAAAAAATTCACAATAGGAGTCTAAAAGAACACTATAATTGTTACACTTCTTAGGTTCATACTGAATTAACTCTTTTCTTAAAACTTAGCAGATACAATCAACTGAGTACCAAATATATTCTTGTATTTCCATTTCTCTCAGAAATGACTGTCCTTCCTTCATGGTCTTCCAATATATGATACTAATAAAAATCTCAACCAATGATAACTAAGGGTGCTGTATGGCACACACTCACACACATACACACACACATACACACACAAACTTTAAAAATTAACTCCCTTTGTATTGCGTAAGGAAATCGACTAAAGTAGGGATAGGAAGTCATAGGGAGCAATTTTCTATTTCCACAACTCCCTTACTGATTTCATTCATCCTACAACCCACAGACTCACAATTGAGGCTCTGAGAGCCTCATGACTTAAAAATCTTTTTCCTATATCAGTAACCCTGGTTGCGAGTTTTTCTTGATGATTATAGAATCCTGTATAATGAATGAGCCTAGGTTGCATGTGTAACGTCCCACAACCAAAGACAAATAACTGCTGACACAGTTTGCTTACAGAACTTAAGTGCCACTTTCAAAAACTGCAGCACATTCTCTAATTTATTGTACTATTGGAAGTATTCTTATACTTTCAGTAGTGCCAGATCAAAAAGGCATGGTTCCACATATACTGTATAGAAGACAGCCATACTAGAATATCTCGCAAGAAAACTACCTTCAAAAATGGCTCCATGTTCGTCACATGTCTTACTGTGCAATGTCGATACCATGCAGCCTTATCTCTGTAAATTGTCCTGTATTCCATCAATTCCTGTTTGAATGAAAGTTCTACATTATGACTTTATTGGGATTATGTGTGCACATATCTGTTCTCCCTAGCACTGATGATGGCCTTACAGGAGTGCGGGGGGCACAATGTCAGGTACATCTACATGAAGCCTACCTCGGTATCAGTGATGATTCATGCAATCAGCATCGTTATTGTGCTACCCATTATGTAGGTAACTCTTTGACAGTCTGTTTCTCCCTAACAATGGTGTGCTATTTCTATAATTCTGAGGCAAGGCCATGTGACTCTTGTGATTTTCTGATATCCCTAAACTTGTGTTTCATGAGCTTCCTGAGGCTTGTAATTTACCTTCTTATCCCCAGTATATGGAACCTCCATTCTTCCTAATATACATATACTATAATATAATATAATGTTTTAATTTGGAGAAAAAAAGCAGGTTCTTCACTTTAGAATATTCCCAGCTTGTTAAATGTACTCTAAATGCAAAGTACAGCAACACGCGCGCGCGCACACACACACACACACACACACACACACACACACACACACACACACACTGAATCCTCATTTATGATCCTGATAATACAATGGGTAATGCCATTTTCAGTTATGAATTACCTTAGCATTGTCACCAATTTTGGGTAACATAACATTTGCTCCTTTTTAAATTGTGGATCTGTGAATTTTGCTTTTAAAACAATTGTTACGCTCTATTGTTTGAATACATATTTGTGAAATACCATCCTTTGCATTTCTTCTCAGTTATGATACAACACAGAGAAATCATTTAGAAACTAAATACAGAGAGCAGGTAGACATTGGCCATATGTGATCCTGAGAAGACATGCAAAATGCTCAATTGCATTGCCGAAAGGAGAGTGAACTTGTGGGGGAATCATGTAGCATCTTACAAGGCGAGAAACATCTCTGTATGGTGGCATGGGTCTCAAAATAAAAGGGTAAAATGTGACAAACATCCTCTATTATAGTTAGTGCTTCAGATAAAATGGTATATTTATGCCCCCAATATTCTAAAAACATATATATATATATATATATATATATATGTTATTTTTGTTCAAATAAAGTTTGATTGTTTTATTGGCAATTTGATTTATAAATATGATTGAGAAACTGATTCATGAATGAAGCCATCATCAGTTTTATTAACTTAACCTAGATATTAGCCTATCATTTACATTTTAACACCTAGAAAACTTCCTATTTTTTACAATAAAGAAACTGACCTTTTTTCTTTAATAGGAAGGTGTTAAAATATATTTTCACTTTCATGGGATAATATTACATATACTTAAAATTTTCTTTGATCTGATAGTCATACTTTTTCACAGGTTTCTTAGATTTAGTTGACTTCACTTTAGTAGCTTTCATTTTTTCTAATTTAGTCTTTAACATTCTCAAACATGTAGATCTGGTACGTAGGATTTGATTTCTGTTCTTTGCTCTCCTGTGAACACTATCTAATACTATATATGTTTAATCAACTTATTTTTAGGAACATAGAACTCAAATTCTTTTTCTTACATCTTAATTTTTAAGTTTACAATATTTCTCAGAAATGTTTCCATACAAAAGCAAAAAATGCTAAAGTATTGCAGACGTATGCTTTCGCTAAAAACCATGCAAATATTCCCTATGATGAGTTTCGTTGTATGTATTTCCCCTAAAAGGAATGTGGCAATGTCTATGGTTCAATGTGTTTTTCTAGGGGTAATGTTTGATTTTTGTTTGTATTTCAGCTACAGTTGTATGTGTGTTCTACTTATATTTTGCAGGTGATGATGCTATTGAAATGTGTCTATGAGGTATGTTGTTGTTTTACTTTGTTTTCCAAGGATTCTATGCCATAAGGTTATTCTTTGATATTATATTGAAATCTAACTGCTTGAAGTTTATAAATATAGCACATCTGTGCATAGCTTCAGGACATAGGCAGTGTCACCACCTTCCTCTGAAAGAAATAGAGTGTTAAAGGGTACAGAGGTAAAGACAAAGTCCAGGGACTGACGGAAATCACGTGAATCACCATGCACAAAACCTGAAGTGATCTTGCACCAAGAGAAATGATCTGTAACACCTGAGCTCTCAAAGGCAGGAAATGATACACTTTTAATAGCTTGATACATATTTACAAAGGCCTATCCTCATGTCATTTAAGCCATTCTTTAAAAAATACCATCAGGGTGAGGTATGTATGCTTTAACTTGCATGCCAGTGCCATGTAGTCAGACCTTCCTGCCACCATAACCATGAGGAAAATAAACCTCTTTTACTATATAGAAGCTCACCTCAGATGTTTCCAGGTTTAGGTAGAAACTTGAAAATATAATTCACAATTCCTTATCCCATTAATTAGAACTAGTTTGGAAGTTTCTGGATAAAGATATTACAGATGTTCATGAAATATATAATGACTCCATAAAAAAAGCTAATATATTTAATTCTTTTTGGACTTATTAAGATTTTTCTCAACAAAACATCCCAAAGTAAAAACATTGCAAACCTGCATCAGTTTGTTTAGATCAATGCTCAATAAGTGTTTTGGGTGATGTATTAAAACGAAGAGCAAATCGAAAAGTGGAGTGACAGAATACCTACAAAATCCACAAAGCACTATAATACAAAATTGTACATATATCCATACATGTTCAGAAAAAAATCTAAATATGCATTTTTGTTAGTACAAAAAGTATTATAGGAAATGTTTATAACCTATAATTATGTAGTTATGAATTTATTCATGAAAAATTTGAATATGGCTACAATTAAAAACTGCATATTATAAATAAAACTGGTACCTGATCTCTCTAGTACCACGCACCATCCAGCTCCTGAGCACATTACTGAGCAAACACCAAGCACTCGCTCCATTCAGTAGTTTTGGTGATTTGATCAAATATTGTATTTAAGAAGAGTAACTCTAACCAAAATAATAAGGGAAACATAAGCAATGCCTGTCAGAAAACTAGGCAGGCTACCTGTGAACCTTCTCCACTCTCCCTTCTCCCCTGAACCCATTCCTTAATAGTTCATAATTCTGTACGAGAAAATTAGCCGAAGCCTCACCTCCTACTGCTGTTCCTTTCCACGTCTCCTGTGCATCCCATAGACCTTCCTTCATGGCTTACCTCCCCTAACTTGTAGATATGTACTAGGGCCCAACTCAGGTGGACATTCCCTGCTCAATCACAGGCTACACCTGCCAGAAGACTATGTATCCTGACTTCAGACTAAGCTAGGCTATCATTGTTCCCAGAGACGCAATCCCTCTGGCTCCTCCTAGTGCTACAACAGAACACTAGCAGCAACCCCACTCCACCCTCACCTACATCACCTTCCTGTGGATCTCATAGACCGTCCCTCCTGTCCTTCCTGTTCCTACTTGTCAGTATATCCCAGCCCACATTTCAGGCAGACTCACTTGCTCAACCATAGGTCATGCCAACTTTTTCTGCTCCCCTGAACCCTGTCCCTCAGATTCAGTTCTTACACTGCAACAGGCCACCAGCTGCCCACGTGTCCTGTGGGTTGCACTGGCCATCCTCTCCTAACCCCCATACCCCAAACAGTCACTAAGTCTGAGTACCCAACAGCAGCAGCCCAGTTCAACCTTGTTAACACATCAACCAAGGAGGGTAGTAAAATAGACAGCACACAGCAACTATGCTCTGAAAATCCAGAAAAAAACAACAACCCAGAAACCAAGAAACAAAACACTCATCCAACAAACACAAACTCAGAAATAGATACCTAGATCTAAAATCACAAAAAACTCCAATGTCTAGAAGCCAGGAGATGAACAGTCCATAATAGCCAGAGTCATATGAGTTCACTAGAATCCAGCTGTCTTACCACAGCAGGCCCTAAATATTCCAACATAGGTGAAACTCAGGAAAATAAAGAAGACGATGGAGGTCCTTAAAGAGGAAATTAATAAATCCTTTAAAATAACCCAGGAAAATACAAACAGTTGGAGGAAATGAGAAAATTCCATAAAGAAGACCAAAGCCAAAGAAAAACCAAAACAATAACAACAAAAAATCAAATAAAAACAAACAATTGAAGAAAGCAAATAAAACTGTTCAGGAGCAAGGTAAGAGCCTTACCTGCACTTGAAACCCTCCCATTCCCTCAGTTGGGACCTCTAAGACCTGGCTACTGACACCAACAGCACCAACAATCCCTGCCTCCATGGCTAAATGAGTGAATATTCCCTACCAAAGTACAGGCCATTCCAGACAGGAGAGCAGAGATCCCCTGCTAGACCAAAGCCCACACTACAAGACATCCAGCCCCCAACTCTAATAGAGACTGAGTCTCCCTACTAATCAGAAGTCAAGACAACTCCCAGAAATGCATAACACAAAGAACAGAAGGCCATAAAAGGAACAGAAACCAAAAAAATTGACCCACCCAAGAAAAACAAAAAAAGAATATTAAAAATTACAAGGGAAAAAAGGCCAAGTAACATGTAATTGCTAACCTATTAGAATTGTATCTGACTTCTCAATGGAGACTTCAAAAGCCAGAAGGGCCTGGACTGCTGTCTTGCAGACTCTATGATATGACTATAGACAACAAAATTTTCAATCACTCTAGACGGAGAAAGCAAGATTGATGTAGGATGTCCTTCTCTATGCTGCAAATATATGTTGCTTTTATTGGTTGATGAATAAAGCTGCCCTGGCCTATGGCAAGGCAGAAGATACCTAGGTAGGAAAATCAATATGAATACAGGGATAAAGAAAGTCAAGTGGAGGGAGACACCAGTGGTCACTGGAAGAGAAAGATGTCAGAGCATCACTGGTAAGCCACAGGCCACAAGGTGATACACAGATTAATAAAACTGGGTTAATTTATATGCAAGATCAAGCCAGTAATAAGCTTCAGCCATTGGCCAAGCAATTATAGGCAATATTAAGCCTCTGAACGATTATTTGGAGATGGTGATGGGAACTGGCAAGGGAGACAGAAAAGCCTCTGGCTACACAAACTATTTCATGACAAAAGCAATTTAACAATATCTATCCATAAATGCAGTACTATAGTAGATACTAGAAGGAAAGCACCAGAGGCTGATGGGACATGCATGTGTCAATGCCAGGTCATCTGCATATATGCTGTGGCCATTAGCCTGGTGTATTGTAGGACTGCTAACTATGGGAGTGGATATATCTCTGACTCTTTTGTCTGCTCTTGGAGCTCTTTCTCCACCAGTTGGATTGTCTGGTCCAGCCCTTGTCGGAGGGATTTTGCCTAATCTAATGTATTTTGTTTTGTCATGGCTGATTTTTGTCTATTGCAGGTCTGCTCTTTACTAATGCAGGAATGAGCGGAAGTGGATCAAGGGGAGAAAGGAAGTTTGGGGGAGATGGGAAGAGTGAAGGGAGGAGAAACTGTAGTTGGGATGTATTTATTCTATGACAAAAACGTCTACTTTAAATGAAGAAAGCATAAAAAAATAATAAGAAGATCACACAACTTTGTATATCCTTTATTTTGTATTTGTTTTAGTCAAGGTGCCTATACTAATCACACACAGCAGCATCTCAGAGGCAGTACAATCACATACAAAACTCACTTACTGTGACCCACATGATTACTTTACCCCCTGCATGCATAATTGTCTTTCCCACTTTGCAAACATAATCATTAATCAGCATGGATCTTTTCAAAATTACCTGTTTACACCAGTGGTTATTGAGCTACAGAGTGCACATTCCATTAAGGTTACCTGAAGTTCCCACAGCAAAAGAAGAAAAACCAGTGTGAGATTGCATGAAGGGAATTGATGAATGCTTGTCCAGACACCCTGGGAACACAGGCATCAGGATAATACTTATTAGGTAGATCCCACAGCATCAATAATAGCTCTAATAATAGCCATGACCTACATAAAGCTTTGTCTCTTCAAAGGTGATATGAATACATTATACAGAGAATGGCTAGCTCCCTGTGGGTTTTAACTGCAACTCTGTTAGGTTGAATTAATCTTTAATTTTCTGCTTCCCTCTTTCCTCTTCTGCTCTCTATTCTCAGTACTTTATTCAGTCTGGTCCCTTTTCCTGCATCAACCCAGACTCAAATTGGCGTCTACAACTCAGACAAAGAGACTGTTCTTAAACAAACATTTGATATTTAAGCATTTCTATACTTGTAAAGAGTTATGCTCTCCCCTGGATGCAGTGTTTTCTTAAAGTTGGAAAGAAGAGTTGTTTCAAAACATATAAAGATTTCAATTAATGCTATTCCCATTAACATAAACTAAGCAAACAAAAAGAAATGAGGGCATTTAAATATCAAAGGAAAGAATAAAATAAATATGGTAGATGTATGGATTATATGTCTGTATTATATATGTATGTATTATTCACCTTGCAAGACACAGACTCAGATTAAAATATTATTTTTAATTAGAATAAATTATATATTATGTTTATCACAAGCTAACCACTGTTTTAAAAGATTTTTATTATTGTTTAAAGATTTTATACTTTATACAAATTATTTTTAATTTATCTATCTATTGTCACCACTGTTGAACTTCTCTACCATCTTCATGTCTTTTAAAATTTTTCTTAATAACCGCCTGAGTCCAATTAATGCTACTCATATTTTCAGGAGTGTAAGGCCATTCACTGGAGCATAGGCCCAATCCCCAAAGGAAAATGACTCTTCATTCTTCAGCAATTACCAACTGCTACAAACCCAATCACTGAGTAGAAAGTAATATTATTCCCCTCAGATTATCCAATTGAATTGCAATGCATAAATTGAGAAGTAAGCAAGCTTATATCTACATTTTTCAAAATGAAAAAAAATAATTGGCATTTCGCAACAGGGTCTCATAACTTCCCTCCAAGTTCTTCTGTAGCTGAGATAGCTTTGAAATCCAGATTTTGCCCTTCCCCTCCTAGGCACGGGGCTTCCAGGTATGTGCCTCTAAGCAGCTTCACACCTTTTTTCTTTTC